>ML796751.1:103328-117822 GCA_009831015.1 Picea engelmannii
AAGATAAAGATGAGAAATTTGCCAGGTCCAAGAAGGTTCAGAGTCCAACATATACAACAGCGGTGCAGTTGTTGAGATCAGTCTTCAAGTGGGAGATTGTTGGTTGTGGAGCCTGATTATCTTCCTGATTCAGAGGTCCTTGCTTTCAGCCGTGTTTATACCCCATGAAGTATTTACACCCCAGATGTATGTACACTCTTCCACGCGGGGGAGTGCAGAGGGGGGCTACCCCCTCTGCGGGGTCCACCCCCCCGGTTGAGGGGTCTGGGGGCAAGCGGGCCCCCAAAGCAAAAATTGCCTTGTAAAAGTATATTGTAATTTCATTATAAATCTGGACCGTTCATTATAAGGTCGCAGATCTAACGGTAGAGATTATGCTAGGGTTTTTTGCCCTAGAAGGCAACCCTCTTTTATGAGGGAAATGTATCGCGGCTATGATTGATGGTGAATATTGTATTCTGAGAGAGGAGATTGTGAGAGAAAGAAGAGGAAGTTACAACGGGTTTTGTTGTAGGCTGTATCCCTTCATTTGTTGGATAATAATAAAGGAAGGACCTGACAATTTCTCTGGTGGACGTAGCCCACACTGGGTGAACCACGTAAATCTGTGTCTCTCTTGTATTGTGTTTTGTTTCTGCATTTGTTTTATTTTATTGCTCCGTGGTCCTATTTTTCTAACATGGTTCTCTTGGCTTGTGAAGTGGAGATTGGTCTTCGGGCCAACAAATATTTTGCTTATTTTTGTTGTTGTTGGAATTCTCAAGGCAAGTGAAAGTGGAGGGAAAATGGCTTCTTTGCTTCGGCCTCCTCATTGGATGATATAGAAGTCCTCCCTGAAAATTCCAGAGTAGAACATGGGTGGTTTTAGAATTTGCGAGTAGTGTTGGGCTTGACACTTGCTCTGTAAGGTTCATGTAGCTAAGTGGGTAGAGCACAAGGCTCTCAACATTCTGGTCGTGGCTTTGAGACCTACAGTGGGCGCTTTTGTATTGTGTGCTGAAAATTTGACTTCATTTAGCAGTTTGTGATTTGTTGTTAGGTTAAGGTAGGTTAGGTTTATATTTTTGAATAAGTTCATTAGTTGAACATCAGTCGAGTTTGTCTTATTGTAGCATAAGTCTTTTCATATTTCCAATAAAGAATAACCGTGCAGTAAGGCTTGGTATTGGTGGGATTTTAGGTTTTCAAATTGCACTTGTTAGCAATTAACCAAAATTGTGTGCAACTACATTAGATGAAGACAATGCACTTTCCAAGTTATATCCAGATCAAGCAAATATTAAAAAAAAAAAACAACTTTGGCATTGGGATTTTAATGCAGATTGCAAATTCAATGATAAAGAAGTTTGAACAATAATAGGTAGCTGGCTTTGGAGTTTTAGTTAAAGCTATATATATATATATATATTTTTATTTTTTTGTGCATAATAGTAGATACATATAATATATATCTTATTTTATATTTATGTCTATATCAGTGTTAAAAAATTTCAGTATGTATATATATTTTTATTTATATTTATATCTGTGTAAAAAAAATAGTGTGCTTGGCTTACAGGTTAGGTGGAGTTGGGGCTTGGCCCTCAGGCCAGATTTATATTTACACTTATATATATTTTCATATACAGATTATTTAGGGATTGTTTGGGGTTTTAGGGTAAAGGGTTTCAATATAACAATCTAGGGGTTGTTTAAATTTCCAGGTTAGTGTTGGAATAGTTCCAATCCTAAACTTTCCTTCTTACAAGCGGATAGGTGGGTAGGCCCTGGTCCAAGTTTTTAAACCATTGCTCTAATACCATGTGTAAAGTCCTTCATTAGGGCTTCAAGGTTAAAAGGTAAATTTGTAATCTAAATTAGTTTTCTTTTCTTGAACATGACATCCAATTTCTAATTCTGTTTGCATTACAACAAATCTATCTAATTTATATTGAAGTTCTTAGTAAATTAATCAGTTAAATATCAATTCTCAAATTATACAGCCCAAAATAGTCACAAAACAGATTTACACAACATATTATACATTTAACATACTACACATTTTCAATACATAGATACATAACATAACTTTAATTTAGAACAAAATTAATACTAGTAAAATACCTCTTGAAGAAGGAGTTTGTCCCTTTCTTTCCTGTTGTTGCTAATTGCTTGAAAACTGTCTAAAAACTGTTTGAAACTGCCTAAAAACTGAATCTTTTCCTCCCAGCTAGCTAGGAACAGAGCCTCTCCGGCTCCCCAGCTCCAGGAATCCTTGCGGTTTCCTGTTCCCTGGGCCCAAAACTCCTAGCAACAGGTGCCCCCTGTGATAGACCTCTAACAATCTTCTCAAACAAAACCAGCAATACAATCCTCCAACAAGCTTCCCCCCAGCCAAACCAGTAATACAGTCCTCTAATATGAAAAATAATGCTCCCCAAAACCCAAAAGTCCCTTCCCGAGTGTTTTCCCCCCTTCGTTATTCACCGCCTTCTCCCTTCATTAAGTCTCACCCACGTTATCCCTCCATTAAGTGTCAACCACCTTATCCCCTTTTCATTTATGGGTCATCTACCGATACACTAAGTCTCAATAATGAAAATTATTAATTTATTAAACCCATATTCCTTAAACAAATATTTAATCATGATTATTAATTGATTAATTAATAAAACTAATATACATTAAACAAATATTTAATTCATGACAATCAATTATTTACTTAGGGTTGTTACATCCATTAACAAGTTCTCTTTCGAGGTGTTGTGTAAAAAGGAAAATAGAACAACCAACCCTTGGTGTGAGAATGAGTGTAAGATTGCTAGAAAATCCATTAGGGATGCTTCTAACAAGTTCTTAAAATTCAACAAGATTAATAGGTACAAGGCCCTAATTAAAATGAAAAAGGGGTACTATATATATAGAAAGCAAGACAAAATTTTGCACCTATTTAAGCTAGATCCTTAAAAATTATGGAGGTAATTTCCGACTCATAAAACTAAAGAAAACTATATGATTCCCTTAAGGGACTGGAATTCCAACTTTAAAAATATTTACGAATCCCTTGATGTCGTGAACAACATTCAAACCCTTTCTATAGAGGAAGAAGTTTTTTCTATAGAAGACAGAGTTTGGGTTAAGTGACTCACAAAAGGGAAAACTAAGGACATTGAAGGCTACCAAGCATAAATCCTAAAAGTTGGTGGACCTATCCTCATCCCTCACATCCACAAAATCTTCAATTTAGTATTAAGTAATGCTTCCCTAAACCTTGGACTCAAAGCCTCATTGTATAGATTTTTAAGAGTGGGGACAAAAACAATTCCTCTAATTATAGGACCATTATGATTAGCTCTCTTTTATCAAAGTTATATGGAATTATTTTGGAAAAGAAGATCAACATATGGCTAGAAAGCCATGGAAAAAGAGTTAAAGGCTATCATTCAACTATGGACCACCTTGTTACACTTAGGATCATAGTAGAGGAGTATCACAATAATAAAACCAATCTCTTGTGTTGTTTTGCTGACTTTAGAAAAGCTTTTGACACAATACATATGACTAGCCTTTGGAATAGATTAAAAGAGTTAAAATTTCATTTTGATTTGAGAGTTGTTGCGATAAGGTTGTATGAGAATGTTATTGCCAAGTTTATGAACACTGAGGATTGGTAAGAAGAAATTAGTTGTAATATAGGAGTTAAGCAAGGTTGTCCTCTTTTTCCTACACTTTTTGGCATACACATTTACAAGTTAGAGGGTTGTTTGGAAGAAGTAGGTTATGTTGGCTCGACTCTAGATGGTATAGCTATCATCCTTCTTCTTTATGTTCATGATATTGTTCTCATGGCAAGGAGTCCCTATCATCTCGACAAATAAATAAAAATTCTCAAGGATTTCTACTCTAGTATGGGTATGAGTGTTAACATTGACAAACCAAAAGTTGTGATAATTAAATCCAAAAACACCACTTATGCTAATTTTGTGTATGACAACAACTTGGGGGAGCGACTTCATACAAATATCTCAAAATTGATCTTCATCACAAACTTAATTGGAACTATAACATTGACAAAAGGATAAATGGAGAGTGGAAAGCTTATTCTCGACTTGAAAACAATTGTAAATCGATGGAACTTTAGCTATGGGACAAGAAGAAAATCTTCTTTGAGACTCTCATCACTCTTGTTATCTTATATGATTGTGAAGTTTGGGGCTGCAACATCTCTAGAGAATCATGGAGAAAGATAGAGCAAATCCAAAAGTGTTTTACAACTTATAATCTTAAAATCAAAGGCAATACACCCTATCCTATCTTCCTCATATAAGAAAGTCTTTTCTCCATTGAGAGCATGGCTATGATTAGGTACCTAATGTAAAAGAACAAGACAAACAACATGGAAGACAAGAGGCTTTCTAAGATTGCTTCAAACTCTAGTCAAAACCATTTGTGTCTCAAGCAGCGTTGGTGTAAAGATGCCAAGTCTTGGTTAAATCATCGGGGAATAAAGGAAGAGAACACTTTGCACAATAATGATATATTAAAAATATTATTACATCTAAATTTAAGGAGAAATTGTAGTGCGATAAAGAACTAAAGGATAAAACAAAATTAAGACACTATAAGGAGTTGAACAACCATAATCTAGAAGATCAAAAGTACCTCTCTGTTTTGACTAGCGAAAAGAAGAAAATCAACATTGCTAAAATACAAATGAATTCTCACGAGTTCCATAGTGAAACATGGTGTTGGACAATTCCTAAAACGTTGTAGGTTGAAAGAATTTGTCATCTTTGTGATACTAAGAGGGTTGAAGATAAGCATTACTTTCTCTTAGAATATTGTGTGTATGCCCACATTAAATCACAATTTCAAAATATTTGTTCCAATATCAAATTTCCTAACCTTTTAACTCATCAAAACTATAGTGATTTAAGAACACTTCTATTAAAGCTTTTCAATCACAAAAATAAAATTCTAAAGCAAATTGAATAATTTCTTACCTTTCTTAAAATCCAATAAAAATCATATTTGATTTCCATAAAAATTAACCATCACCACCATCATTAATTTAATATACAATTTTAATCAAACCTTAATTAAAAATAAAATGTATTAATAACCTAAACTCTATGAGAGACATTAACTTCCATTAATGTTCTCCTTTTCCTTTCTTGCTAAACATATTTTTCCTTTCTTGCCATAAATATTTTTCCTTTCTTGCCATACATATGATCTTAGTGATATAGTGATATTTCAAAACATAATATGAAAATATTTGTATTTATGTCCAAGATGTCAAGCGCTCTTTGTGGATTGTCAATTGTTTTTGCGTGCAAGGAATTAAAACTTTTTAGATTGACTTTATTGTATTTTTAATTTATTTTTTATTAAAAATTACAATTTATAAAATAAATATTTAATCAATATCAATATAATATTAATTATAAAATAAATATTTAATCAATATCAATATAATATTAATGGTAATTTAATGAATTAATTTAAATAATTTACAAAATAATCCTAAAAATTAAAATAACTAAATTATTCACCTAAATCGTAATCAAACCATATTATTATACATATTTAAAAATACATTTCGATACATAAATATTAAACATAACCACCTTATCTCAACTTAAAAAAAATCCCTTAAATGTTCTGTAATGCCTTCTTATTGCCTATTGTCATATTGTCAGTATCCTTCCCATTAATTTATATTAGAGGCTCGGAAGGTGAATTTCAGGCGGTACACCTGATCCGTATGCTCATACAATATTGCAGAAGAGATAACAGCACGGCGCTTTATCAAATATTATATTTGACAGGTCCCGAGTTTGGTTTTCAAGTTTTTTCACACAGTTTTTTGAGTCAACATTTTAGGACTATGATTCAACTCCAAGACATGGGCTCCATAACTAGTTCCAGATTTATTTTATGTGGATTCAGTTTATACGCATGAGTTTGTTTTGGAAATTGGGTTGATGGGATTATTCTGTTTGCAGATTTATTAACTGAAGAATTCTTAGAGAGAATTTTTGTCAGGAACAATGGAGGATTCTCAGAGATCCGGAGATCTTTTATTAGTGAAAAAGAGAGAGAATGGGATAGCTTGCATCACCATAAACAGGCCCAAATCAATGAATTCATTAACAAAGAGCATGATTACTGATTTGGCAGAAGCTTTTAAATCTCTGAATGAGGATACCCTTGTCAAGGTTATCATCATCACAGGGGCTGGCAGGGCATTTTGTTCAGGAGTGGTATTTTTCTCTTCCCATTTATGTGTTTGTTCAATTGGGTTTTATGTTGGACGTCCTCAATCAATATATACACATGTTCTATGTTTTTTACGTCTGGTTTATAGGATATAAGTTTTTAAGATTTCATTTGTATATTTGAACATCTCAGTTATGAAAATTGCTGGTTTATTTTGGTTCCGGTGGGTCAAAATATCTCGGAGGGATTTATAACAACAAATATTTGTTTATTTGTTTCGAATGTGATCGTAGGTCGGTCAGTCTAGGAGAGCGTCTCTCTCATCTTCTATGGCTTGGATTTTACAGATTGTGGATATATATGTATGTATGTATATTGAGCAGATGGATTAAAATGGGATGCATGATTTACAGGATTTGACAGCTGCCCAAGACGTTTTCAAAGGTGATGTAAAGAATATGGATACAGATCCTGTTTATCAGATGGAACATTGTCGGAAGCCTATTATAGGGGCCATAAATGGATATGCTGTCACTGCTGGCTTTGAAATTGCATTGGCATGTGATATTTTGATTGCCAGCACAGACGCTAAGTTCATTGATACACATTCCAAGTACCATTCATAACCTCTTTTCGTAATTTTATACTTCTCAGAAGAAATTGATTTGCTCTTTTCAGATCCCCTCATGGCCTTCTTATTTTGTATGGCATTTTTTTCTGCTCGTTGACTGGAGGAATTGCCTGAATGCCACAAATTTTTGTCTCTAGGTTTGGAATATTTCCATCTTGGGGTCTCTCTCAGAAACTGCCTCGGATCATAGGAGTGAACCGAGCAAGGGAGGTCTCTCTTACTGCCATGCCATTAAACGCACAAAATGCAGAGAAGTGGGGCTTAGTGAGCCGACTTGTTCCACCAGCAGAGCTCATGAAAACTGCAGAGAGTATTGCTGAATCCATTATTGGGAATCATGAAGATGTGGTTTTGAGGTACAAAGCAGTTATCAATGATGGGATGAAACTTGCTCTTGGGAATGCTCTTGAGCTGGAAAAGGTGGCCGCTTTGATGTCTTCATTCTTCTTGATTTCATTAAATTTATTCATTCTCTAGGCAAAAACACTTATTTTTACACCGAGTCATCCCTCATGCACTTATTTTTTGTTTTTGTATCTCTGCTCAGAAGCTGGCACATAGCTACTATGAAGGAATGCATCCGGAGATGTTTGTCAAAATGCAGAAGTTTATATCAGGCCAGTCTTCACAGAAGACTAGACCACCTTCAAAGCTTTGATAATTTGTTGTGCTCCTACTTCCTCAGAATGGGTTCTGGCTTGTATCCTGTACTAGTTGTTTGTTTTATTTCAATAAGTCAATCAGTTATGTCAATACGACCACCTAAGAAAATGGTGTCGTTGTCCACTTGGTGTGCATCTGTTTTGGCCAAATGTTGCAGATTGCAGCAAAAAATATTGTCTTGCTCCATAGGTCTTTGATTGCACAGGAGGTAGCAAGATATTGTCTCATACAATGGCCGGCAAGATGTACTGCTAAAATGTTGACTGATTTTATGTGTATACATTCCACATAGAGATAAGTCATGCATATTTTAGGCACTCTTGCTCTTGCTCCTTTCTGTCTACGATCATGCATTTTTTATAACCTAAATATTGGAGTATTCAAAATTACCGTGTACAAATCCGTATTTATTTTGTATTAATTGTTCACAGCACGTTATTGTGTATATAAATGGTTTGGCAAGATCTGATTTCACCCTATACAAACACAATTATTTTAAATCTATTCCTGGATCCAACTAGGGACTTTACTGGACTACAACTTGCTGTTATATAACATGGTCTGTTATCTACCTACAGGTGACTCAATGTCAGGGGCCCATATGTAACTAAGGTTCATGTTCTTTTTGTGCCTTTTGAGTAATCATCCTATTCTTTGGATATCTGCTTTGTCAATAGTAGCTTATCTGGGTGTTTCTTACTTGTCTTGGTCCATTTATTTCGATGAAAATTCTTTCATTACAATGCATCAAAATCTAGGTCTTGGTCGATTTCTTTGCTAGCAATGCTACAATAATACAGTTTTGTTGGCAGTTAACTTTCTTGATTTCTTCTCTCTGTCCTTGGTTGTTTCTTTATGGACACCAAGCATGAGCACTACTTTATTATGTGTTGTTTGTGGTTGCCAAAAGGGTGTAATATAAAATGTTTCTGCTCCTCTCGTTGTTCCTTGCAACCTTGCTCTAGTGGCATAGGAACACATAACAAGCACCACCATCAGCATGTTGCGGAAGACAATCACAATACTTAAAAAATGGGTCGATCAATTAGTGCTATGAAAATTGATAAATAATAATGGCTCATTCTGAGATTGTGGGGCACCAAGTTTTGTGCAGAAGAAAAGAGGCACGTGTGAGATTCAAACAAAGTAGATCTTCATTTTTGCGGGTATCATCTTTGTAGGGGAGCAAAAAACAATGATCTTCACTGAGAATTTTGAAGATAACTCATATGTGACCTTATCACTTCTCCATTGATTTTCTACTTTGCAAATTCAACCTCTGGCTTTATTCCATTAACATCAATTATTCTATTCAATAGCATGCAATTACCAACCTAAGAGGAAATTTTGGAGCACCGAGCTTTTGGTATACATTGAACCATGCATAATAGCCACCCGATTCCTAAAGAAAGTTGCATCTTCCAACATTCAGATTTAACGTACCGTGGACTCTTCATGATTCTTTTGTTTTATACATGGACCATGATAAGCTGATCTAGTTTGTTGTGGACTCTTCATGATTCTTTTGTTTTATACATGGACCATGATAAGCTGATCTAGTTTGTTGTTTCATATTTTACGGCCTTGAACAATATTTGGAGGAGCAATGCACAGATTCCTCCTTTTCAGATTGATCATTGGATTAGTATCTTAAATTGCTATGCTGGAGTATTCTTCCAGCTAACCTTTTTTGGAATAGTAAATATCTATCATATAAGTAATAATTCTTGATGATGAGCAATCTAGCTTGGCCATGCTTCCCTAAAAATACAACATTTATTCTATTCTAAACCATTCTTCTTTCAAGGCAATGCCTCTGTATAACATTGAACATGTCCTGGTTGCATGCTTTATAATTTATTTTCTTTTACTGATGGCATATTTATACTTCTGCGTTGGCACCATAGAATACTCCAGCAAAATTGTTGTATGACAACATGCTTCTATTTGCAATACCTGAGATACTTTAATCTGTATCTAGCCTTTATAGCAGTGAACTTTAACATCATGTTTGCAATGATATGTTTGCAAGTCACATCCGTATCATGGTTTGTTACAACTTTGTTATCAGCAAGCTATTAGATAGCTATAACTTCCCAAGGCTTTGAACTCAAGGATTGACCTTGCATGGAAATACTAAAGTTTTGACAACCTTAAAGATGATGGAATTTGGTGTAATATGTATATCAGTTTTTTCTCCAATCAGTGATAAATACTAAGCAAGATATTACATTTGAAGAATCTATTTCCCAATAAAGAGCTCCCTAATGAAGCAGTTAGGCACACCAATGTTTTCAAGGGATATATTTATAGATACTAGTACATACATGCGTCAAATAGTTTCAACATATTAGTTCTTTGTTTATTAAGATTATTATAATACCAAATTTTAATAGTTAAAATAAGGAGTGGAGGGCTTTGATGGTTAGGGTATGAGCGGGAGAATGAATGCATGCCCTGATCTGTATTGTCCTGTGTGTTTGATAGCCCCTTCTGTCTAGCCTAAGCTGGCCTTGGCTGGATGCCAGCTTTGGCAGAAGGCTTTAGGGAAGCCTCAAATGGCCTCCCCATTGCCCGATAGTAGATTTGTTGATCAGATTATTTCAGGACCTGGCAATGGGAACTCTGGTCATAGCAACGGTACAACCAAAGGCACTGAGGAAGTTTGTATCCAAGGTGTATCATGAACTAATCCTGAATATGAGGAAATCCCCATTGATATTCCTGTTTCTGAGCATGATAATGTTTGTGTTGCTTTCAAGGAGCGAACCCTTTTAGGATATTTTGTGGGTAGATGTAGTATCCCCAATGCTGAATAGTCTAAGATATTAATGGTTTGCTGTTCGATGTATGTATTTCGGGTTGCATGGTTTTGTCAAAACTTTTCAATACAATATTTTATGACAGCTAGTAAATTTTACCAATAGTTTGCAAAGGGCATTTTGTCAAACATGTTGCTTGCATCCAGAATACATCTGATATAGAAGAGTTATTGTTGGCATTTTAATATGGAAAAACTCCACACAACAATACAATATCTAGTGGCTGTTATAACAGCTGTAATATATTAAGGAAACACATAAAATCAAAACCCAGAACCTGTAATAATGCCAATGTCTCTGCTAGCAGATGATGCACTCTTCTCTGGTGACTGTCCAAGCTTCCAAACCCCACAAAGGGTGCTGCCTTCCTGTTCCAGCCTTCTCTGTTCAGTAAATGAGGCACTCGGCCTTCCTCTGAGCCTCACAGTCCAACCAAGGAGCTCACGGCTCCCTCTAAAGCCCCACACTGCCTGCTGTAATCCCTCACAGCTCCTCCTATCCAATCCGCCCTGCCAAAGAATGACTCGGCCTGCTGGTAGTACCTCCATGGTCCCTCAAATCCCTGCAATACTGATGGCTCAGCCCCTTCAAATTAGCTCTAGCGGTCCTCCTAGTAACACAGCCTGCAAATAAAGGGAATCGCCCCACCTAAGAAACCCTTCAACAAGTCTCCCAAGCCAAACGAGTTCCCTCAACAGCCTCATGGATTCCTCTTACTGCTACAGCCCTGCAAAATGATGAAATCGGCCCCCTCAAGAGAGCTTCACAGTCCTCCTAAGCAGATCGATGTACCTCTGAACTGAAGACAAACCATAACATGAAGGTCCACTAGAAACCCCAAATGGATTCCCTGCTATGTCTAGCTAGGGTGGATATTTCACCACCGAAACCAAACAAGTAATGGAAGGGTTTTGTCAAAACCCTAACGAAAACCTTGGCTCCAAGATCATGCAAATAATAGATCAAATCATAATGAGGAGAGGTGAAGTGCTACCCTTCCTTTATACTTCTCCGAACCCCTTCTAGATCTTTCCTCTCTTTGACCAAATCCACTTTATAACCCTTTTTAAACCCCCTCTTAACATCAGAGAACGATTAATTGGCTTCAAAGACATTCCCGGATGTCGAAGATCCCTTTCTCATCATTCCAACCTTTAGATCTTTTTGTCCCGGTTCCAACGAGCTATTACACTCATGTATCCCTTCAGATAATATGGTCCCAATAACACATTTAATGTATTTAATTAAATTGTACCCAATAATAACCAAAATTACGGAAATTGTCGGAACGCCATGGAACCAAGAGCGGACTATGCGGAAATGATTCTGATGATGAAGGATGTCGAATGGACTAGCTTGGGCCCCATATAATTCCTCCAAATTGCTTGAGCTCATTGTTAACCTCTCTTTACTCCTATGGCCAGGCTGACATAAACTCACAAGGTTGCCTCTGACTGTGGAGCAAGGGAATCCGAGAATGGGGACATTACAGTCCTCCCTTCCCAAAGATTGCTTGTCCTCAAGCAATGCCATCACAACTTGTCACTCCATCGACTGGGCCAGACTGAAACTGAAAATGATACCAGGGTCCCAAACCACTCTGGAAGATGTGAAGTATCCTCCGCTCAATGTGTGATCCAACAAGGTGTGGACATAAGAGGCCTCCTGAACGCTGCTGCTAAGTAGCAACTCGATACTGCAATAACTCGATCAACCCCTTAAAGAACTGCTTTGTTAGGGAACCAATCTCATTAAAACAAGAACTGCTTTGTTAGGGAACCAATCTCATTAAAACAAGAACTGACTCTCGTCTTAGTGTCAATTGCCGAACTGTCTAGTACTGAAATCCTAGTGTCCCAAGCTAACCTTAGAAAGGAACCACCATGCTGATGCTGTGCCACTCCAATCATAACCGTCCAACCGTCGTGCCCAGTCTACATCCTCCTCTCTTGGAACTCCGAGTTGAAATACCTGTAAGGGCTGAATCTACTACCAAGCATAGATATCCATGTGAAGTCACGGCCTGCAGATCCACTGCCGTACTCGACCTCAAATATCGGAAAATGAAGTATGTCTCGATCAAGGCTGCAGGGGAGTGCCCCCCCCCCCTCTCGAACCCGCTCCCGAATCACTGTCTGAAGGGGAGCGTTAAGGGAGCGCACTCCCTAAACGGTCCCCTTCGGGAGCGTGCTCCCTCATGAAAAACTGCGCTCCTTGGTTTTTGAGGGAGCGCTCCCAAGGGAAAAAAACGCTCCCCGAAATGCTCCCTAAGCCCGCGCGTGAGGAGGAGGAAATTGGAAATTAGCTCTAGCGGTCCTCCTAGTAACATAGCCTGCAAATAAAGGGAATCGCCTCACCTAAGAAACCCTTCAACAAGTCTCCCAAGGCAAACGAGTTCCCTCAACAGCCTCACAGATTCCTCTCACTGCTACAGCCCTGCAAAATGATGAAATCGGCCCCTTCAAGAGAGCTTCACAGTCCTCCTAAGCAGATCGATTTACCTTTGAATTGAAGACAAACCATAACATGAAGGTCCACTGGAAACCCCAAATGGATTCCCTGCTATGTCTAGCTAGGGTGGATATTTCACCATCGAAACCAAACGAGTAATGGAAGGGTTTTGTCAAAACCCTAATGAAAACCTTGGCTCCAAGATCATTCAAACAATAGATCAAATCATAATGAGGAGAGGTGAAGTGCTACCCTTCCTTTATACTTCTTCGAACCCCTTCTATATCCTTCCTCTCTTTGACCAAATCCACATGAAGATTAAATCCACTTTATAGCCCTTTTTAAACCCCCTCTTAACATCGGAGAACGATTAATTGGCTTCTAAGACATTCCCGGATGTCGAAGATCCCTTTCTCATCATTCCAACCTTTAGATCTTTTCGTCCCGGTTCCAACGAGCTATTACACTCATGTATCCCTTTAGATAATATGGTCTCAATAACACATTTAGTGTATTTAATTAAATTGTACCCAATAATAACCAAAATTAAGGAAATTGTCGGAACGCCATGGAACCAAGAGCGGACTATGCGGAAATGATCCCGATGATGAAGGATGGCGAATGGACTAGTTTGGGCCCCATATAATTCCTCCAAATTGCTTGAGCTCATTGTTAACCTCACTTTACTCCTATGGCCAGGCTGACATAAACTCACAAGGTTGCCTCTGATTGTGGAGCAAGGGAATCCGAGAATGGGGACATTACAGTCCTCCCTTCCCAAAGATTGCTTGTCCTCAAGCAATGCCATCACAACTTGTCGCTCCATCGACTGGGCCAGACTGAAACTGAAAATGATACCAGGGTCCCAAACCACCCTGGAAGATGTGAAGTATCCTCCGCTCAATGCGTGATCCGGCAAGGTGCGGACATAAGAGGCCTCTTGAACCCTACCGCTAAGTAGAGCAACTCGATACTGCAATAACTCGATCAACCCCTTAAAGAACTGCTCTGTTAGGGAACCAATCTCATTAAAACAAGAACTGACTCTCGTCTTAGTGTTAATTGCTGAATTGTCTAGTACTGAAATCCTAGGGTCCCAAGCTAACCTCAGAAAGGAACCACCATGCTGATGCCGTGCCACTCCAATCATAACCGTCCAACCGTCGTGCCCAGTCTACATCCTCCTCTCCTAGAACTCCGAGTTGAAATACCTATAAGGGTTGAACCTACTACCAAGCACAGACATCCATGTGAAGTCACGGCCTGTAGATCCACTGCCATACTCGACCTCAAATATCGAAAAATGAAGTATGTCCCGATCAAGGCTGCAGGGGAGCGCCCCCGCCCCCTCAAACCCGCTCCCAAATCGCGCTCCGTAGGGGAGCATTCAGGGAGTGCGCTCCCTGAACGGTCCCCTTCGGGAGCGTTTTTAGGGAGCGCGCTCCCTCATGAAAAACTGCGCTCCTTGGTTTTTGAGGGAGCGCTTAGGGAGCGTCCAGGGAGCGATTCGCTCCTTGGACGCTCCCAAGGGAAAAAAACGCTCACTGGGCCCGCGCGCGCGAGGAGGAAATTGGTCTTTTTTTTTTTTTTTTGGAGAAATTACTCATGGGAAAGGTAGCCTAGGGTTAGCTAAGACTACTAAACACTCTTTCACTCCCATTTCTCTCATTCTATTTCTCATTTCATCCATTTCTTTGCTAAGAGGGTTTTGACTCTTGAGAGGGTT
>ML796751.1:119875-152728 GCA_009831015.1 Picea engelmannii
GTGCTCAAGTACGAAGCGAATTGAGCAAATACATCAATGAGCATGGAGTCTTTGGTAACTTGCATGCAACCAAAGATCGAGACAGGTTGGGTGCTATCGAATGGTGGAACATGTATGGCTCCCCTGCCAAAACTTTGCATAAAGTGGTGGTGAAGGTGCTTTCTCAAGTCTTTAACACCTCTTCTGTAGAGAGGTGTTGGAGCACCTATAGCTTCATCCACAGTGTAAAGAGAAACAACTTGAATGCAGACCGGGCATAAAGCTTGGTTTATGTGCATTACAACTTGAGGTTGTTGTCGCATTACTGTGATGCAGACGAGAATGCTTTTTGTAAAAGAGATATGACTTGGGATAACAATCCAGAGGAGACTAATTTACAGGATGGAACCATTGTTTTAGAGCGCTTGCAAGAGGAACTTTTGAGTAATCATGATGGCGATCATATTCCTAGAGGAGACATGCCACCCCCATCCACTACAAGGGTTCTAGATTCATCAGTTTTACCTTTATCTGCACAACATCCATTGTCACGTGGGGGCCATTCAACTCCTGGTCGTGTTCCACGATCACTTCCACCTGTTCCTCCTCTTATTCAAAGATCACGGGAGAAGAAACTAGAAGTTTCTAGTGGCAAGAGGAAAACTTAGAGCATAGTACTTGGTACTTGCTAGATCTCTTTTTTTGTTTCATGTTTAGAAGTAGTCTCTAAAACTTAGTACTTTGTCTCGAGTCTTGACTCTTGACTCTTTATTATGGCTTATTCTGTAAACAATGAAGTTATGAAGTTATGAACTTAAGAACATCATATGACAATTTACCTTTGAAGTTAATGATTGATGTTATGATGCTTTAATGTTGAGTCCCACATATGTTTATGATTGATGTTATATGTGTAGTATGTAGTATGAACTAAATGGTTGATGCTTTAATGATCATCGATTCATCACTAATCAATTAGTTAAATGATCTTATATCTATGTTTTCATGTTTTTTGCAATTGATTCAACATTCTGCATATTTTATATATATATGCATCAATATATATATATTTTTATGTATTATATAAAAAATGCTCCCGAAACGCTCCCTCTTCTGGAGATTTTTGAAAATCTGTGCTTCCCGCTCCCACTCCCCGCTCCCCGCTCCTGCTCCCCACTCCCAACAGCCTTGGTCCTGATCACTGGTAATAACTTTGAACTGCTCATGGACTCTAAACATCTCCCCATTGGATAACTCTGTCCTCTATGCAGTCCCATACTCCAAAGACATCGTTGAAAAGTGCGTGAACTCTGATGACTGGTCAATCGCTACACACATACTATCTGCTTCCTGCACCATCGGTAAGCTTGTGATGCAATTGATCAACATGCTCTCCCACTCTCGCTTAGGAATGGGCAAGGGCTACATCAACCTTGTTAGATGAGTGTGCCCCGACCTGTACTGCTGACGAGTCGTATACTCCTCCGCGACGTCCCTCAATGCGAACCTCTCTCGGACCTACCTACAAGTGATAAAGTCACCAGGGTCCCAAACTGGCCTGTATGTTGTGAGGCACCCTCTACTCATAGTACCGATCCGCAAGGTGCTAGTACAATAATCTATCTGACTGCCCCTGATAAGCCAAGCAATCATAAGCTGCATAAACTCGATCAACTCCCTAGACGACCACTCCTCCAAGCAACCAATCCTAAGCATCCCAAGATTAATCTCTGGAAGGCGGAAACTGGCCATCACATCTGTATCGACTGCCGAGTTGTCAAACATTGCAGTCCTAGGGTACCAAGCTAATCTCTGAGAGGAACCCTCATGTTGGCATTGCATCCACCTGATCATAACTGTCTGACCACCATACTCAGACTGTGCTCTCCTCTCATGAACCCCCAAGTTGAAATCCCTAAAAGGATTGAAGTCACTACCTTGGATCATGTCTCGCGAAAACATCTTAGTGAAGTCAAAGTCTGTCAACCTGCAGATCAACTCAATCCCGGGTATCGTGAGGGAAAATCTATCTCGCCAAAGCTCAACAACTCCTCTCACAACATCCCCATAATGATGTGGTCCAATCACTGACACGATCCTGCCGATCATCCTCATCATCTGAAGCAGTCTATCACTCTGAAGAATGCCAAGATTCCAACAAATTGGAAGTCCGCCACTCCCAATGCCTGCTAAAATATCTGTGAATCGATCCAATAGAGTCTGGATCTCCTCTTGTGCACTCTGCACATTGGTCACAATGCCCCCTGTCTCATCCAACCGACTCTAGTGATCCTCTCCTGCTCTATTGTATACTCTGAGGGCATTAATTAGCAACACTAGATGCCACTGCCACTGCCTGCAAGACTGGAAAGCGACTAGTGCGTTGGTATTCATTGGTACGCGGAAACACCCCACAACTTCATTGTACACTTCCGCGTACCAATGAATACCCCTGCACTCTGCTGGCTATCACTGAATCGTCCTGTATCATCCTGTATCCTGTAGGTGCTACTGTATCCATCACTTTGTTGATGTCGCTTGAGCCTGTATCCCAGAGCGTACCCAAGTCTGTCATATACCTGTCCACCCAATCTATGGATGCATATACTTCCTTGTGGGCTAGTTCACAAGGGATGTGCTCAACTACCTCCTTTGTAGTTAAGCCTTGAGCCTTTAGTGGGATCTCCAATACGAGCGACTCATGATCCCCACAATGCAAAATAGGCGCATGGTCAAAACCCTCTGTGTCAAACCTCTCCTCAAGCACATGCAATTCTGAATGCTTCTCGTGTGAGATCGTCACAAGAGGCTCCTCCCTCGAATCATGAGTGCCACTCACGCCCTCATCTGTCATGATTGTCAATGATAAAGAGCGTGCCCAACTTAGCTGGTGACAAAGCTCCTTCACCTCCCTTTCCTTGTCTTCAGTGAACTTAAGAGCAAGGTCCCTATCCATGAACAATTGCAGGTAATAGGATTTCATCTGTTCTTCTTTTTTGATGATGTGCAATTGGTTACTAATGACTCCATCTGCAACTCCCCTTTGTCTCTCCTCCAACTGGGTTCTCCACATAAGGTCTTTAATAAATTTATGGGCACCATTTGCCCTTGTCAACACCTGCACAATTTGTTCCTCTATGACCAATAATTGATTCTCCAAATCTTGCAATGCTAAGGGTCTTTGTTCAATTTCATCATCACGTTGAGGTACAATCACGTCCTCATCATCATTGGCATCATAAATGAAATAGGGGCTGAATCCTCATCATGCATAGGTGCTATCACACTTGAACTACCCTCATCATAAGCATCATACTCAGTGAAAGATGTTGGATCCTCAACATCGGCTGATTGGGACATTTCCTTGTAGTCATCATAAGATGTTGCGTCCTCATCTTTTGCTGATTCATCAGAGGTATACCCATCCAACACACTAGTGTCATCGGCCTCATCGGTCAGCTCTGATGATGTATCATATGCTGCTGTTTGGTCTTCCTTTATGCATATATCCTCAACTTGGCTAGATGCGCCCTCCTCCACCTGTCGTTCCTGCTCATCTCTCTTCAATTTCCGTCCTGTGCCCTTAAAGGAATCCTCCTCCAAATCCTTGGGTCAGCGTCTGTACTCAAGCATGTATTTAATTGCTGATAGCCTCTTCTTGTTTTGCTGAAGGACTTGCCAAGTTTCATCCATGTATTCCTGAGTTGTCTTCATCCTTTCCACTGTAATAAACCTAGTTAGATTTGGTACAAATTTTTCCCAACTCCTTTAATTTCATCAAACACTTGATAAACATACCCCTAGCATACTGTAATAGTCTCTCCTGGCTGCTGTTATGGTTCTTATGTGTTTTGGATGTAACAACAAGTTTATGTGCCCAGTAATTTCTTGGTTGCAGCAATATATGTGACAGCAGGAGTGCAACAAAATAAACTGTTGTAACAGCAGGTCAAAGGATCCTCCACTCAGCAACATGTACAAGTGAAATGACCCACATTTAGATCTGAAACACTTGCTGATGATTGACACAGTCCCAAGGAGAAATGGATGATAAAGATGTCGCTGTAATGGCGGCTGAAATGACTCTTCGCTGCCAAACTAAGTAGATACAGCCCTGCTGATAACTCGGCCCCAAAAAATATGAAGATAATACTTACAGGCTGGCAAGACCACCAGCTCTGATACCACTGTAGTATCCCCAATGCTGAATAGGCTAGGATATTAATGGTTTGCTGTTTGATGTATGTATTTTGTGTTGCATGGTTTTGTCAAACACTTTTCAATACAATATTTTATGACAGCTAGTAAATTTTACCAATAGTTTGCAAAGCGCATTTCATCCAACATATTGCTTGCATCCAGCATACACGTCATATAGAAGAGTTAATGTTGGCATTTTATTGTGGAAAAACCCCAACAGCAATGCAATATCTAGTGGCTGTTATAACAGCTGTAATATATTAATGAAACACATAAAATCAAAACCCAGAACCTATAATAATGCCAATATCTCTGCTAGCAGATGATGCACTCTTCTCTGGTGACTGTCCAAGCTTCCAAACCCCACAAAGGGTGCTGCCGTCCTGTTCCAGTCTTCTCTGTTCAGTAAATGAGGCACTCGGCCTTCCTCTGAGCCTCACAGTCCAACCAAGGAGCTCACGGCTCCCTCTAAAGCCCCATGCCACCTGCTGTAATCCCTCACAGCTCCTCCTATCCAATCCGCCCTGCCAAAGAATGACTCGGCCTGCTGGTAGTACCCCCACGGTCCCTCAAATCCCTGCAACACTGATGGCTCGGCCCCTTCAAATTAGCTCTAATGGCTCTCCTAGTAACACGGCCTGCAATTAAAGGGAATCACCCCACCTAATAAACCCTCCAACGAGTCTCCCAAGCCAAACGAGTTCCTACAACAGCCTCACGGATTCCTCTTACTGCTACAGCCCTCCAAAATGATGAAATCGCCCCCCTCAAGAGAGCTTCACAGTCCTCCTAAGCAGATCGATGTACCTCTGAGCTAAAGTCAAACCATAACATGAAGGTCCACTGGAAACCTCAAATGGATTCCTTGCTATGTCTAGCTAGGGTGGATATTTCGCCACCGAAACCAAACGAGTAATGGAGGGGTTCTGTCAAAACCCTAACAAAAACCTTGGCTCCAAGAGCACTCAAACAATAGATCAAATCTTAATGAGGAGAGGTGAAGTGCTACCCTTCCTTTATACTTCTCCGAACCCCTTCTCGATCTTTCCTCTCTTTGACCAAATCGACATGATGATTAAATCCACTTTATAACCCTTTTTAAACCCCCTTTTAACACCGAAAAATGATTAATTGGCTTCTAAGACATTCCCCAATGTTGGAGATCCCTTTCTCATCATTCCAACCTTTAGATCTTTCTGTCCCGGTTCCAACGAGCTATTACACTCAAGTATCCCTTCAGATAATATGGTCCCAATAACACATTCAGTGTATTTAATTAAATTACGCCCAATAATAACCAAAATTACGGAAATCGTCGGAAAGCCACAGAACCAAGAGTGGACTGTGCGGAAATGACCCTGATGATGAAGGACGGTGAATAGACTAGCCTGGGCTCCATATAACTCGTCCAAATTGCGTGAGCTCACTGTTAACCTCACTTTACTCCTCTGGCCAGGCTGACATAAACTCGCAAGGTCACCTCTGACTGCGGAACAGGGGAATCTGAGAATGGGGACATTACAATAGAGTCTCTCAATTTTGTCATTAGGGCTTGGGTGACTGAGGTATGGGAGCCTCATGGTGGCAGTGCCTACAGTCCAGAAGCTTAACTGAAGTCTTTTTTCTGTTTGAATTTGCTGAAAATCTCATGTCCATGACATCCTTTCCTGTGGTTTGTGGGTCTGTAAAACTATCCTATTAGTTCTTTCCCCATTGGAAGAAGGGTTTTCAGTAGAACAGACCACCTAACCATCCTATTTGGTTTGGGTGGTGTTACCCCTCATATTGCATATGAGGGTTAACACGTGTGATCTTCATCACACATATGGATGGTTTGCAGGATATATCTCCACGGAGCTGTTTCATGGAGTTTTCTAAATTCTTCCTTTCATATGCTTAGAGATGGTTTTGATGGAGTTGGTGTTTTGATTGGAGGAGACTCACTTGTCCTTTTGGATGGTGATTGACCTTTTAAGGAGATGGAGCTCTCCCCTTCCTTGACATCTTTCAAATATTTTTGGAAACTTGAAGATCTGTTATATTCATGATTGCTGCCAGGCTAATCTGTCTGTAGCATTAGCCCTGAAATCTGAACTGAAACCACAGTTCAAGGTATCCTTTTTGCTGATATATTCAATAAATATATCCTTCAGATTTGACTTAACAGTATTATGATGACTGCACAACAAGCATCCTGTTCACACCCCAACAGATTCATTTCTACAGACAAATCTCGAATTATGTGCATCAATGGCAGCATAAGGTTACAGTGCAAGGGGCAATATTAAATGTCAAAGAAGCAAATTTTTAATCTGCAATCCTTCAGGTCTTTGACCATAAAGAAGCAGCCAGTACTTAATTTAATGAGAAGGTCGGCCATGCTTATATATTCATGATTTAGAAGCTCGGCCCTGCTTATTTATTCATGATTTTAAGGTCGGCCCTGACCTATTTTAGGATATGAGTATAAATGGAAGATTCCCAGTATGTAAATCAAACCCACAAAAGACCATTTCCAGGGCTGTTTTGACCATTAGTAAAAGGGGATTTGACAGCATGGTTGTAGACAGCGATCAACGTTATCTTCAGCAGATACCATGCCTCATCAACATACGGGCAGGCATTTCAACGTCCTGGAACAATTGAACAGTGATTTAAGGTTGAACAAGGGGGCACTGTTGGCATAGATCACAGGCCTGTTTTCTTTGCATATTTGACTGAGAATCAGTGCCACCTTTGCACTTTTCCAGCATACAGTTCAGATCTGAATCTGGAACTCAAGTAAGGATCCTTTACAAGAAGAAAGTGGTGGCTGCTACCATAGCACGGGGACTTACAGGATTGAGATACGAAGCTCCAGAATCTAAATAATGACACCGGGACTTACAGGATTGAGATACGAAGCTCCAGAATCTAAATAATGACACCATTCCATGAGCTATCCCACAGCAGGTGTTAGGTTGCATGATGACTTGGAGAAGGCGAGTTCCAAGGCTAATACATACAGTTCGATGGTCTATACTGTTGCAGATCAGCGGAGGAGATTTACTTATTAGAGGGCAAAGGGTCATGAATAAGCCATACAAAACTGAAGGTGTCTTCCCCATAAATGGAGGCATTTGTGAGCAGGTCGAGGAGACACCAAAACCAGCAGAAAGGGAGTCGTTTTCCATATTTGTAAAGCTGCAAATGCATCCTTGTGGACTTGTTTTAGCACCTAAAGCATGCAACAGAAGTTCTGGGCAAGGATAGGTAAGAAGGAACTATTAAAACATATGTGTCTACACGCCTGGAACATAATGAAGATGGCAGACCTCTGAAGCACAGGGATTATTGCACACATGTTGAGGATTGGTAGTTGGACGATCCCTTGGACCTAGAGTGTGCTATTTTGCGATGGCTTGGGGTATCTCAAAGCTTTGACTCCTTAAAAAAGGAGGTGACATTCCACTTATGGAGGAGTTATTACATATGCATGCATCTAGTGAGAGCTTTATGGAGGTCGTTGGAGCACTTGTCAAAGTCAGTTGACCACTTTGAGGAGGTTGTTACCTTCTTATGCTATTTTTGCAGGTTGTTGCATGACCAACTCCATTATTTTATTATTGTTGACTTGTTTTATGGAGTTGGTTACATGAGAACACTATTGTATTGTTTTTCTTCGACACTTTATTGTTTCTTCTTGGAGAAGAAAGTGGATCTCAACAACCTATTGCTATCTTTATTAGGGAAGTAGTTGAGGAGGTTTGAATTGTAATATTTTATTGTATTTCTTGGAGAACTAATGGATCTAGGAAAACAATTGCTTCTTTATTGCTGAGGCGATAGAGTTGAAACCTATATAAGGGTTTACTCTCTCCATTTGATGTATGGTGGGATTTGGAAGAAATCCCTTAGAACTTTGTTGAAGACCTATTGGATGTATTTGGATGATGAATGAATTGCTTAATGGATGAGAATGTCTTGTAGATCACAATGCTCTCTCACATTTTCTTATGAAATATGAATTTGGTAAACCCCATTCCTCTTTCCTTCATGTTATCCATGGAATGTTGTTTATTGATGCATTCTTTCTCTATGCTTGGTTAAATGCACATACATTTCATTCTAGATAATCATAATCTTTATAAGTATTAAAGTTTGTTTGCATTAGTAATCTCTCTAGTTACATTTCTGCAATTTGGGACCGCAAGGAAATGGATTGTTGTAGCTTGTACACTTCAACATCAATAGCAAATATTCTTCATTAGGACAGCCTCCCATTGAGCCATCTCTTCATTTTCACCTTGGACTTTATTGCATAAGCTCCAGTAATCCTAGTCTAGGGAAGTCCCCCTTGAGCTGAAGGAGAGTTGGCCTGAAGAGTGGGAGTGGGTTGTTGTGGTGACATTGGATAACCCCTTGAAGTTGTTCATAGGCTAGCAATGTTCTTTTGGACTTTAACTTTAAAGTGCTAATTTGTGAGGTAACATTTTAGCACCATTGCTAGGGATAAAGTTCATTTCCCAGATTGAGTAGATTTGCTACATTGATGTTATGGGTACTTGCATTGAAGATATTTTGCTCATATGGTGGCTCCATTGAAGGAGTGAAACCCTTGTTCCTTGAACAATTTTGAAGACATTGTTGTGTGTCTAGGTGAGCACACTCAACAATCTTGAAGGCATTGAAGGCTTACCTTGGTGACTCCACTTTCATTCTAGATAATCTTAATCTTTATAAGTATTAAAGTTTGTTTGCAATAGTAATCTCTCTAGTTACATTTCTGCAATTTGGGACAGCAAGGAAATGGATTGTTGTAACTTGTACACTTCAACATCAATAGCAAATATTCTTCATTAGGACAGCCTCCCATTGAGCCATCTCTTCATTTTCACCTTGGACTTTATCGCATAAGCTCCAGTAATCCTAGTCTAGGGAAGTCCCCCTTGAGCTGAAGGAGAGTTGGCCTAAAGAGTGGGAGTGAGAGTGGGTTGTTATGGTGACATTGGATAACCCCTCCAAGTTGCTCATAGGCTAGTGATATTCTTTTGGACTTTAACTTTAAAGTTGCAAAAATGTGTTTATTATAGCAAAGAAAGGCAGCGAAGTTCTTTGTTGGAGACATCTTTTCAGCTCCTATTCCTTGAGGATATAAAAAATAATTTTGAGGGGCTGCTATATGCACATTCACAGGCCAGTGATTATGTCAGCCCTATCCAATGGTTGATAGAGTATCCATGGAGTAGCACATACCCATTTTTGTGTGATCTTGATGTTGTGTCTCATGCTCAGGTGCTTATTTCATTTTTCAGCCAAGTTCTCATGGAAGTTCCAGCATATATTCAGTGGATGATTGATATATTCCTGTTTTGGTTGGTGACCAAACCCAAGGGAAGAGCTCATGGCATTGATGAGATCATTCAATGTTTGCATGGGACGTTTGATTTCACGTAGCTCTTGTACTTTTTTATTTTAGAGTAGGTGTAGAGGGAATAAGCTCTCAAAGAGCATTAGATAGGAAGAATAAGCTCTTGTGAAAAATAGAGTAGAAGTAGTCTTCATTTAATAGTCTCTTTGGCATTTTTGGCTTATGCCTTCTTTGTTAAGTCAATTTTGAAAAAAATGTAATAAGGACATATTTTGGATTGTGTATGTGGGGTTTACGGATGTGGTTGTGTATCCATTCCCCCACAAGTTTGCTCTACTTGCTTGCTTGTTAGTCATCCTAATAGGTACAATAACGATTTTGGGGTTCTCATGCACTCTCCTTTGAGAGTACACGTCCCCAAGTTGTAGTTAGTTGCTACCCCTCATATTGCATATGAGAGTTAACACGTGTGATCTTCATCACACACATGGATGGCTTGTAGGATATATCTTCAGGGAGCTGTTTCATGGAGTTTTCATTTTTTCATATGCTTAGAGATGGTTTTGATGGAGTTGGTGTTTTGATTGGAGGAGACTCACTTTTACTTTTGGATGGTGAATGAACTTTTATGGAGATGGAGCACTCCTCTTTGTTGATGTTTTTGTAGCATCGGGAGGTATTCCCACATCAGCCTAGGTGTCGGGCATGTGGGAGCCATTCTTGACACTCACATTGCAATTTTTCCTTGTAAAAATCCTGTGTGAGGTGTGGGGATTTGTGGGCTTGTTGATGGGCCTTGTGGTTGGTTGATGGGGTTTTGCACCCATTGAAAGATTAAACAAGTCTAATTTACAGTTGAGTTTGTAGAGAGGGCGCCGAAGTTGATCTAGGGGCTTCTAACTCAACCTTTAGAGTTGTATAAAAAGAGAACTTTGTGAGAGAGCAACACACAACAAGTGAAAGTGGCATTTCACTTTGAAGTTGTGTGTGGAGTTGAGGCTATGTAGGGTTGAGGCATGGAGAAGTTCTGGGTAAGGCCTGTGGTAAAGAGGGAAGCCAAGTGTTTGTGCATACTTGCATCAAGTGCAACAGGGTATTCTTGGGAAAGTAGTTTGGAGAGGAGGGTCAAGTAGGGCCTAGACCCAACTAGCAAAAGGGAGCCTCAGTATGTGGAGTTTTTGGAGGCTCCACCTGCTAGAAAAGAGAAGCTGCAAGTGTTTTGGAGACTCATCCTGCTAGAAAAAGGGCAGTTGCAACATTTGGGAGGCTCGACCTGCAAGGAATAGGGTAGCCAAAACATCTGGGAGGTTCGGCCTGCAAGAAAGAGGCCCGATACAGGTGGATTGCAGACTTGCCAACCTAGCGATAGTTTTGGGACAATCCTCAAGGGCTGGTACTTAGCTGCAGGTTTTGGGACAATCCTCGAGGGATTGAACAATCATCCTAGCCACAATTTTTGGGTAGTCTTTGAGGGCTGGGACAATCATGACAATGACTAGAATTGAGCACAAAAATCGAGGAGGGTTTTTGTAGTGGACAAGGGCCTTTTTGTGTAAGTGTACCCTTGTGTTTTAGTGTTTTCTTTCTGTGTAAGATTGGGTCATTTTCTCTAGTATATGAATCCATTGTTTTGAGGTTGTATTTGTTGATTTTTGTAGCTTTAGACATATATTCTCACATGACCCTAGGTGTTGGGCATGTGGGAATCGTCGTGGGCACCACATCACACTTTCGGTTTGGTGAAAGCCCCCTTGGATTTGAGTGGGGGCTTCATGGGTTTGGTGATGGGATTTGTGGGCTTGTGTTGGGGCTTCACACCCACAAGGAAAGCCTAATTTGTTGTTGACTTGTGGAGGGGCGTCTAGGGTGACCCCTAAGGATTGTATATAAAGGGGAGAGGTCATTATGACATTTCATATTGTGTCATAGTGTGGTGACATGATGGAGTTGGCATAAGTGAGTCTGCACTTGTGCCAAGGAGGATTGGTGATCTCAGCAAAGAGAAAGTCTGCAAGGTGGCGAATCTGGCCCTAAAGAGAGAAGCGAAGAAGGTTGCACGTGGGGAGAAAATTTTTCATACAATACACGGTTTGTAGGAGGATGAAGCGCGTATATACGTGGGTTGTAGAAGGACGAATCACATATAGGGTATACGTGGTTTGCATTAGAGAAACCAACTTATGTACGTAGGTTGCCAGTAAGGTGAATCGCGTATTTGATTTTTTGGGCAGGTATAGATCCGTACAGGTTGATAGGTGACGTCAACAGGTTGTACATGTGGTCTACAACAGATTCGTGGGCATATGATATTTCCAGAATAATGTTGAGGTTTGGTTTTCTGATTTATATAATTATTGGAGAACAAGGTTGTTCTTAGTTTTGGTGACTTTGGAGGACAAGGTTGTCTTCAGATTTTGTTGATATTGTATTGGCTCGGAGGGCTGTTTTTTCCCTCAAGATTTCTGATGATAACAACATAACTGAGATTGTGTCTCATGTGTATTGATGCTTCATATTTGATCTTTGTGTTTCCGCTGCATATGTTTTCAATCAATAATTTCAGTGTAAAGTTGTTCAGTGATAATAGATAAGGTTTTACTGTTAGATCACTAAGAAACAATTTTCAAATTTAAAATTAGTCACATAGAGTTGCATGTGAAAATTGACATGGTTTCAGAGCTTGGGATCGGAAGAGAAGGGGATCATCTTGAGACACATATTTGGATACACCACTGGAGGAGTGTTGTTCTTGTTCTTGTTTTGGGTAGGTCACAGGTGACAACTCAGAGGGGACTGAGGAGTTAGCTATGAGAGGGAGCTACAGTGACGATTGCAGGTGGCAACAAGTTAGATGGTCTCTGGTTTGAGATATGGAGTAGACTGTCCAAACGAGGATTTGTGGACTATTGCAGCTCGGTGGTGTGGCAGGTTGGGAGTTATGGTGGATTGGCGGAGAGCCCAGATCACAACAGTACGTTGTGTGGTAGATTTCCAACCTTGTGGATGGACTTCCGGTGACTTGTCATGTTGAGTTGCGATGGATGCAACTCAAGTGCTTTGGCACAAATGATATGGCTTTAGATGTTTGGAAGGTTGATGCGATAAAGTCTTCATCGGGCCGAAGAATTGCACATTGTTGAGGTATGACAACATATGTGGTATTTGACCCAGGAGGATTAGGGCATTTGCAGAGATGAGTTGCGAAGGTCTAGAGTGGACTAGACTGTGTGTCCATCCACAACTCAACATTGTTCAGACGAGGACATAGGATCAGTTGTAGCGTGTATAGACACAGAGAGCTTTGTGACTTGGATGATGGACTTGGGCAAAAGTTCATCGGATTGTCATGACTTGGGTAAGCAAGATGCTTGCCTTGGAGGATTGCATGGTTCTTATGCAATGGGAGCCACCGACACATGATAGGGGCACAAGATTTGTTTGTGAGTTTCACAGTGTCTGACTCATGTATGTACGAGGAGCTTGGTAGGAGGACCAAACATGTAGTATAGAGATCTGGAGCAGTGGTTTTCCAGATGGAGTCAAGGGGTGTGTTGCGAATGAAAAATGTGCTATGGGTGCCAGGAGTGTGCTCTTAGCCTTAACGATTGCGGAGTAGGGAAATGCAGTGTTGTTTCGAGATGGAATGATATTATTGGATGTTGAGTTTGGTCTTCCCAGGTTCTGGGAACCTTTTGTGTAGGGGATCTATGCACAAGAGATGTCGTCGGGGTTTGAGAGGATACAGACTGATTGTATTCAGGAGGAGACGATCTAGCTTTAGATCAACGATGATTCTTGGAGTTAGGGAGGGAAACCTATATAGGATGAGGGGCCAACTTATGCGTTCTGTGACCAACAGGAGCATAGAGACAGATGAGGAGGAGCAGGGGGATCCACCAGTGGTGAGGTAAGTGGCCCCACCAATAGCACAGAGGGAGCAGGTAGCTCCATAAGTGGTGAGGCAGGTGGCCCCTATTGATATTATGGTACCTGCGGGAGGTATTTACCTCCACGTGTAAACCCGACGAGAACAAAATACTCCGAAAAGCAAGAAGAAACCCTAATGAGTTGGCTAATAACCCTAGAAAACTTGTCGGCTCAAGAAGATAAATTATATTAGGTTATTAGCCTCCAAGAGAAGAAGTCGGCCAGAAATAATAATAATAACTGAACATACAGGTACCCAGAGGGAGAAGTCGAGCCTAGTAAGTCTGCTAGAACCACTATAAATACAGGGCACCAGTCTCTCATTTGACACATCTTAGGAGTTGCAGAGAGCCAGTTTTGTGCAGTGCAGTTGCAGTCTTGTGCGCAGTTTTGGAGGAGAGCTGCTAGTGCAGCTGCTGCAACTAGCAGTTACGTTTTGTCTTGGACTATCTCTTGGCTAGGGTTTGGAACATCTAATCAACCTTTGTTGATGCGCTATCCTTTGTATGGCTATCTAGCCTAGGGTTTGCTTTCAGAATGATTCTCTGTCAAGGTTAAGGTGCTCGGAGGGTGGCTTCGGCCTATGGTTGGGTGACAATGGTATTGTCAATGGTAAAACGAGCACACATCCTTCATATTCTAATAGCCCCACCAACAACACAGGTTCATAGGGAGTAGGTAGCTCCACGAGTAGTGAGGCAGGTGGCCTCACTAGTAGTACCGGCTCAGAAGGAGCCATAGTTCATAGGGAGTGGGGCGATAGGAATGATTTCATGTATTACACGACAGAGTTCGTGTCTTTGAAGAAGATGGATGGAGAGTGTCTTTGACTTCTCCAAAAGATTCAATAAGATGTATAACAAAATCCCTGCCGAAATAAAGCCTTCAGAAGCCTCAGCCAAGATTTCTTATGCTGGCGCGTTCGGCCCCGATTTCTGTCTGTTATTGAGAGAAAGAAGAGCCACCTCCTTAGCTCAAATGCAAGACGCAGCCATAGAAGTGGAATCCAATGTATTAATAGCTGACAGATTAAGAAACAAGGCTGACGCAGACAGAAGAAAGGGAAGGCCGGAAGCCTCAACTTTTGGCCCATCGGTCCCCCACCCTCAAGTGGATGAAATGACCAAGATGGTGAAGTCTCTGTCTGCAGAGATGGAGCGAATGAAGGTAGAGGGGAGGCAAGCATACAAGGGCCCTCAAAACGCCGAAAACAAGGGAGGTTTCAGGAGGCCAAACAATATTACTCTCCCGACTATGCAAAGAGAGAGGGGAAGGGACAGAGAAGACCAGAAAATTCAGGCCCCTTTTCAAAACAATTTTGTGGCCGAAGGGGAAGAAGGGAAAACAGACGAGCTTGATCCTGAAATTCATTGCTTCAGAGACACTCCTCATTTTCCTCATCTCACTCAATCAGCATACGAAGAGTCTCTCATGGACATTCAACTGAATGAACTGAGCAAGGGGGACAAGTCTAACAACAACCAAGGCAGGTATGATCTGAGGTCCAAGAAAAAGACAGTGGCACTTGATGCTCCCGAGCAGTCCACCAGAACAGAGAAACCTGCTAATGAAGCAACTGATAGTCACAGAGGTAAGAAGACCCAACCCCTCTCTCCCATAGTCCAGAGTCATGTCCCCGAAATAAGAGAAATTCCAAAGCTTACATCTTCTTTTAATTTTGAGCATGAAATCCAAAAGATCAGGATCCCTGTACCCCTGATCGAATTAATCAAACATGAAGGGTTCAAGAAACGCTTTTCTGACCTTTTGCAGTCTGAGGTCTCATGCCTTCCCACAGACTCCATTAATTTGCAAGATGAAAAGCTTGCAGTTGTCCTAGGTCCTATGGTAGAAGACATGAATGACTCATCCCCTCCATTCTACACTTCCTTGAACATACATGACAAGGTACTGCATAACTGCTTGATGGATTCGGGGGCTTCTCACAACCTCATGCCGAAAACCGTCATGGAAGAGCTAGGGCTAGAAGTCACCCGAGCCTATCATGACCTCTATTCCTTTGACTCCAGAAAGGTTCAATGTCTAGGAGTTATCAAAGACCTGATCGTGACCTTGTTTCAGTTGCCCATGAAAAGTGTGGTCATGGATATTGTAGTGGCTAATGTCCCCCCCAAGTTCGGAATGTTATTATCAAGATCTTGGATAAAAAGACTGGGGGGGACTTTGCAAATGGACCTCACATATGCTACTATCTCAGTGTTTGGAGGAGAACATAGGAGGCTGTACAGGGAAGCCCAGCTGACCTATATAATCAGTGATGAAGCCAACCCTACCAACCATCCCATTTTTGCCTTAGACACTGATTTAGGTTCTAGTTTACTACAACTCACCCATGCTCCCGAACCCCCTCTTAAGCTCAGAAAGTAGCCCACCACTTCCCATAAGTTTCCTCTCTCCATCACCCCCGTTTGGAAAATGTTCTTTGATGGGGCCTCTTCCAGGGAAGGTGCTGGTGCTGGGGTATTTTTTGTATCACCTGCTCAGGAAACCATATCTCTGTCGTACAAACTATAATTTGAAGCTACCAACAATGTGGCAGAGTATGAAGCTCTTGTTCTGGGATTAAGAGCCGCGAGGGAAATGAGAATTCAAGAGGTAGCAGTGTTCGGTGATGCAGAGTTGGTGGTCCAACAGATTAGAAATGCTTATCAGGCTAAGCACCCTCGACTCAGAAGCTACATAAATGAGGTGTGGGACCTAGTTGACAGTTTCTTCTTGGCATTCAACATTTCTTTTGTCCCAAGAGAGAAGAACACAATGGTAGATTCCTTGGCTACATCAGCAGACAATTTCAAAGTACCCTTGCCCCCCAAATTCAGATATGATGTGGAAGTAAAATACAGGCCCTTCATACCTAACAACGTCAAACATTGGAAGGTATTCGAGGATGATCTCGAGATCAAGAAATTCTTGGAGACTGTCGAAGAATTTTCGGAAATGCATATCGACCAAGATTCTGTCTCTGAGAAAGGGCTTGATGGGGGTAACTTGCTGAGTAAAATAGCAAAGCATGACATTGTGCAACTCCCCAACAATCATATTCCGAGGGGGCTGGTTCCATTGGAAAGGCTTTTTGATAGAAATGATGTATCATTAAAAGGGGAGATCTCGGAGGATGACGCTGGTGCTATTCAGTGCAACATTGGCACCGAGAGTGAGCCCAAGTTTGTCAAATTGTCAAGAAGTCTGACAGAGGAGCAGAGGTCTGAATACATCAGACTTTTGAGGGAATTTGCTGATGTCTTCGCCTAGACCTACGAAGACCTCAAAACATATGACATTTCTGTCATCGAGCATAAAATCCCATTAAAAGAGGAGGCAAAGTCATTTAGGCAGAAGCTGAGACAGATAAATCCTACGCTGTTGCCTATCATGGAGAGGGAAGTGAAGAAGCTGCTGCATGCCCAGATCATCGTGCCACTAAGATACTCAGAGTGGGTGGCCAATTTGGTACCAGTAAGGAAAAAGATTGGAGAAATCAGACTCTGTGTAGACTTCAGAAACCTGAACAGGAGCTCATGAAAGGATAACTACCCCTTACCAAAGATGGAACATATACTGCAAAGGGTAACATGAGCATCCATGATGTCCATGATCGATGGTTTCTCCAGTTACAATCAAGTCTCTGTTCTACATGAGGACAGAGAGAAGACAACATTTACCACTCCATGGGGGACATTCATGTATGCCAAGATGCTGTTTGGATTAATGAATGCAGGAGCAATGTTCCAGCGTGCCATGGACATAGCTTTCATCGGGGAAAAGGATAAATTTGTGGTCGTCTATCTGGATGACATCACAATGTTTTCAAAATCCGATAAGGAACACTATTGTCATCTCAAGAAGGTTTTCCTGAAATGTAGGAGTTTTGGCATTTCATTAAACCCTAAGAAATCTCTGTTCGCCATGCAGGAGGGAAAGTTACTAGGCCACATAGTATCAGCAAAAGGAGTTAGAATTGACCCTAGAAGAGTTGAGGCAATACAAGCCTTATCAGTCCCGAGGTCCAAGAAGGAAGTCCAATCTTTCCTTGGTAAGATTAATTTTCTGAGGAGGTTTGTGCCCAACTTTGCTGAGGGGGTGTAACTTATAACAACCATGTTAAGGAAAGGAAATGAAGTAAGATGGACTTATGAATCACGAAAGTCCTTTGAGCAAATAAAGAAAGCCTTGACTGAAGCCCCTGTGCTTATCATCCCTAATTACTCAAAGGATTTCGTTATCTTCTCCTTTGCCTCACCTGACATGGTGGTTGCTGTTTTATTACAGACAAACGAGGTTGGGCTAGAGCAGCCTATTGCCTATTTCAGCCCAGCGTTGAGGGATGCTGAAGTCAGATATGACACCATGGAGAAGCAGGCCTATGCCCTGGTAAAGGCTCTCAAGGCCTTTGGAATCTATGTCCTGTAGTAAAAAATCATCGCTTACGTCCCCGCAGCTGCTGTTAAAGACATCCTTATTCAGCCTGACATAGACGGGAGGAGAAGTAAATGGATAGCCAAGATTCTAGAATTTGACCTGAAAATAAAGCCTACCAAATTGATCAAAGGTCAAGGTCTAGCCAAGCTGTTGGTTGAAGCAAATTGCCAAGCTTTGGGGGTAAGTTTTATCAACGAATACTCAGGAATTCAGCAGGGTCCGCTGCCTAAAATGGACCCTCAAAGGGAGCCCCCATTGGCTCGATGTCCTTGGTATAAGGATGTCATATACTTTCTGCAAGAGTTGCGGCCTCTAGACGGCCTGCAAAGAAACAAAGCAAGAGCTCTGAAGCTCAAGGCAGTCAGATACTGCCTTATCGATCAAATTTTTTATTAGAAAGACCCCCTGGGGGTGCTTTTAAAATGCATGGATTCACAAGAGGCCGACAGGGTCATGTTTGAATTTCACAACGGCCTATGTGGAGGGCACCATTTCTGGAAGGCCACAACCCACAAAATCCTCAGAGTCGGGTACTACTTGCCCACCTTGTTCGCTGATGTCCACAAAGGAGTTAGAACCTGTATCCAATGTCAAAGATTTGCAGGAAAGCAACAACTCAAGTCCCAGCCGCTAAATCCAGTGGTTGTTTCGGGACCTTTCCAACAGTGGGGCCTAGATTTCATTGGAGAAATTCACCCCGCTTCCAGTGGGTAGCATAGATGGATCCCGACTGCTACAGATTTCTTCACCAAGTGGATTGAAGCTATCCTTACCAGGAGTGCTTCCCACAAGGTAATCATTGGGTTCCTGGAGGACCTCATCACAAGGTTCGGCTGCCCAAGTAAGATTGTCACTAATAACGCAACCGCTTTCGGGTCTGAGCCATTAGCCAAGTTTTGTGAGCACGTCGGGATCAAACTGATTCACTCCACCCCATATTATCCACAGGGAAATGGTTTAGCTGAATCTTCCAACAAAAGCCTGATAAGGATCATCAAAAGATTGCTGGAAGACAACAAGAAGGCCTGGCATTCAAGATTAAAGTTTGCTCTATGGCCCGATCGAGTGACCCCGAAGAGATCTATCGGCGTCTCTCCTTTCCAATTAGTCTATGGAGTGGAGGCTGTTTTCCCTTCTCATTTAACCATTCCTGTAGCAAAATTCCTCTAGGATCATCAGGAGGAGCCTGATGACATGATCAGAAGGATTCATCAGCTAGTGGAGGTCCAGCAGGTCAGGGAGCAGGCAATGGACAAAATTCAGGACCATCAACAAAGGATCAAGCAGGTATTCGATAAGAAGGCCAAACAGGAGGGGTTCCAGATAGGAGACCTTGTGCTGAAATGGGATGCTCCTAAACAAGATAAGGGCAAGCACGACAAATTTGAAGCCCTGTGGATCGGGCCTTTCAAAATCTTTGAGGTTTTCTCAAATAACGCATATCGGCTGCAGGATTTGGAGGGTGAAGAAGTTTTCAACAACCCAGTAAATGGGCATTTTCTTAAAAAATGCTTTGTCTGAGGCTTCAGTGACTCCTGTGTTTTGTAAATATTGTCCTTTCTGTTCTTTGTTTTTACTTTTATTGTTTCGGCTTAGTAAATGACTCCATAGCCCAACAACAAGGCACTGGAACTGCAAAATGAGTCCTTAGAGCATCGCAGGGACGACTCTATCCCCCATGGAGCCTAATGTTAGTAACATTTCCTGTCCAAAGCACGAGAGTGATCAGGTTTGCAAGTTGCACAAGAAGCGCTCGAGTGCGATGCGGAAAAATCTCATTTTTCGGGTTTCTTGACAAGTAAGCAGGCGAAATTATGTTGTCGACGATCCAGATCCTTTCATAAGAGCAGATCGGTGGTCAACGAGAAATTGCAGATATAGAAGTTGCGTCGAGGATAGCACAATGGATAGCGCCCACATTTTGTGCAGGATGGATGGCAGCCGTTCATCCCAAAGGACGCGTGGCACGAGATCTGGTCACGTCAGATTTCGACAGTCGTGAGTTCAAAGGGTGGAGGTTTTATGTCGATGAACATCTCGAAACCCTGAACACCGAAGTGCCGATGGCACCCCAAAGTCGGGCCCGCAGTATCAAGGGCCAGTCTCAGCCTTCCATCTGAAGCGAACACCTGGCATGCGATGAGGCTCCTTGCCTTTTCGCCCATCGCGGTTTCGAAGCGCAAAGAGAAGCTCCCTCATATCCATGATGCGCGAAGTGACGAGAGCGTCCAGGACTTGGGGCCCACGGTAGCGTCGGGACAGTTTAGGACCATCAGATTTGAAGGACGCGTGGCGCTCAATCGGGCCATCTCGGCGTTTTGCTCATCGCGATTTTAAGAAGCAAGGATCAACCCCTTCATATCCGCGAGCGCCGAAAGCACCGTTGAGAGTAAGCACATGGTCACAACCCGTGGTCACTTGGGAAATGAAAAGAGATGTGTAAGAGGGGCCAAAGGCACCGAGTTCAGTTACAGAGGGGATCATCGCGATCTCTAGGCGCCATCGGACCTGATCTCAATCCCGTTTCTCGTTTGAAGTTAATGAAGGCAAGAGCGGGTGGTTGAAACCTCCTTTCACTCATTGAGTGTGAGGTATGGAGAGTCTGGCAAGCGGTCTGCTCGAAAGGGGTCCTGGGTACCGATTTTTCCAAGGAGCCATGCTGAAGTCTTTGAATAGACAGAAAAGTCTACACACGCTAGCTCGACACTTAATGGCTCAACTACCTTCCTTACAGGAGCCATGCACAGTTAAGGTAGCGCTCGAAGAAAGATATCAGTACGAGTTTGACTGAGGGGACACCAAGCCTTGGGTGACTGGACACGCCTCTGTGAGGTGAATTTTCCTGAGTATATAGACTCAGTCTTTGTATTTTGTAATCTATCGATGGTTGAGCAAAGCTCCCGATTGTAAAGTTTTGATGAAGCGCTGGTCACTCTGGATAATGTACAAGGCATTTGAGACTTCTTACTTTATGGATGTCAGCTTCTTTTCCATCTCTTTGTTTACTGTGTTAGAGAAGCTCGGAATTGGAGGATCCAGTCTAGTTGCAGCTGTTATAGGATGATGTAGGTTGGATCACTGTAACAGTTGCATTGTTTCTAATCGATTCCTATGATTTTCTTATCGTTGAACGACTTGGAATTGAAGGATTCAGTCGAGTCACCCCTAAGCTCCTTGAAGCTCTGGACCAAGAGGATCTTGGCTTCTGAGTTTTTCACCCTCAAGCCTCCGAAGGCCTGTCGCCCGAGGCAGTCTTGCTCGCCCTTCTCACAAGTCTTCCATCTACCACCCTTAAGCCATTTACTGACGGAAGTTGGATCAAGACCTCCCTTGATTTCTACATGCCAGGCCCGGTTTCTTGAGTTAAAGTTATACCTTCTCGATCCTTTACCATTCGATCACCCCATTAAACAAATCATAACATAAAACTGATGGGCGTTGGGATCTGCTCCTGTAAGCAATCTAGGGGTGACTTCTGACGCTAACAGATGGAATTCCTCCCTTGCTAAGAGGGAGTGTTGATATTTTTGTAGCATCGAGAGGCATTCCCACTTGTGGAGTGTGGTGAGAATACCTTCTTCGCTAAGAGGGAGTGTTGATTTTTGTAGCTTCGAACATGTATTCCCACATGACCCTAGATATTGGGCATGTTGGAATCGTCATGGGCACCACATCACACTTTCGGTTTGGTGAAAACTCCCTTGGATTTGAGTGGGGGCTTCATGGGTTTGGTGATGGGATTTGTGGGCTTGTGTTGGGGCTTCACACCCACAAGGAAAGCCTAATTTGATGTTGACTTTTGGAGGGGCTTCTATGGTGGCCCATAAGGATTGTATATAAAGGAGAGAGCTCATTGTGACATTTCATATTGTGTGATAGTGTGGTGACATGATGGAGTTGGCATAAGTGAGTCTGCACTTGTGCCATGGAGGATTGGTGATCTCAGCAAAGGGAAAGTCTAGAAGGTGGGGAATCTGGCCCCGAAGAGAGAAGCGAAGAGGGTCGCACGTGTGGAGTGAATTTTGTGTATAATACAAGATTTGCAGGAGGATGAAGCACGTATATACGCGGGTTGTAGAAGGACGAATCACATGGTTTACAACAGATTCATTGGCAGAGGAGATTTCCAGAATATTGTTGAGGTTTGGCTTTCTAATTTGCATAATTATTGGAGAACAAGGTTGTTCTCAATTTTGGTGACTTTGGAGGACAAGGTTGTCCTTAGATTTCAGTGATATTGTATTGGTTGGAAGGGATGGTTTTTCCCTTAAGATTTTTGATGATAACAAGATTACATAATTGAAATTATATCTCATGTGTATTGATGATTCATCTATGATCCTTGTGTTTCCGCTGCATAGGTTTTTAGTCAATAATTTCAGTGTAAAGTTGTTCATTAATAACAAATAGGGTTTTGCTGTTAAATCACTAGGAAGCAATTTTCAAATATGAAATTAGTCACATAAAGTTGCATGTAAAAATTAACAGTATTGAATGAAGAATAAGTGATTTGGGCATTAAACTCATGTGTACTGTGTATGATCTAATTGTTGGTGTTTTACTTTCCACTGTGTTGAGTTGTTAGACATCTTAGTGTGCTTATGGTCACAATTCAGATTGTGTGATTTCTGTGTATACTGTTAATAACCTAGACCAGACTCGAGGTGTGTTCAAAATATAACATGGTATCAAAGCCAAGGCTTCGAAAATAACAGTTGGATCTCAGAGTTACAAAGGTGACAACTTTGAAAAGGAGTTGTAGCATATTTGACAACTGAGTATCTTGGACTTTTGGGTAAAAGTCCAACAATGAAGATGGTTTCTGGATTAAGAATTGAAGATCAGTTGGATGAGATATCCAACTACAACTTTTGGAAGGAAAGAATCAAGTCAGTACTGTTGGTGAATCTTTGGGAATTTGCTGACACCTAGATCACTAAGCCAACTAATGTAGTTGAATTTGCCAAGTACAACAAGTCAGATGCCGTTGAATTGGACAAGTACAACCTGTTCATCTTCGTTCAATTTATTCCTGTATACCCACTTTATGCTGATCACATTCTTATCCTTTGGTCTTGGAACCAATTCCCAAGTGTAATTTTTCTCTATTTGATCCAATTCTTCTTCCATGGCCTTGTTCCAAAATTCATCCTTGCTGGCCTCTTCAAAATATGTTGGTTCAATCATAGATGTGAGTGCTAGGTGTGTTTGTTCTGGTGAACGAATTCTTCTTCTAGTCTCAACTCCTGCATCTTTGTTCCGATAATCTGATCTGAATGACGATTCTTCTGTACTCGTCTGCTAGGTGTCTTTGGAGACACTTGCTGAACTTGCTCTTCTTCTTTTGTCAGATTCTCTTCATCTTCCTCTTCTACTTCCTTTTCATCTTCTGTTTCTTCTTTGAAAAACTGTTCCATTGATTCATTTTCTTCTTCCTTTGATTCTGGTATGTCTGTTTCATCAATTGTTACGTTGATTCTTTCTACAACTTTGTTCAATCTCAGATTGTAACTCAAGTATGCTTTCCTTGTACTTGAGTAACCAACAAGTACTCCTTTGTCCACACGAGAGTCAAACTTTCCCATTTTTTCATCTTTTCTTTTGATGTAGCATTTGCTTCCAAACACTCTGAAGTGCTTCACATTTGCTGGTCTTCCTCTCCATAGCTCGTAGGGAGTTTTGTCAGTGTTGTTTCTGAACATTACTCTGTTTTGAATGTGAACTGCTGTATGCACTGCCTGTGTCCAAAATATATCTTTCAATTTTGAATCCATTAGTATTGTTCGAGCCATTTCCTGTATTGTCCTGTTATTTCTTTCAACAACTCCATTCTGTTGAGGTGTCCTAGCAACGAAGAATTGCCTTTTTATTCCATGACTGTTGCAGTAGTCCATAAATTCCTTTGAAGTAAACTCTCCTCCATTATCAGATCTCAAGCATTTGATTTTTTAATCCATTTCGTTTTCAACCATTTCCTTGTAGATATTGAAGTTTTCAAAAACTTTTAACTTATTCTTGAGAAATCAAATTGCAATCATTCTTGTATAATCATCAACTAATAACATAAAGTATTTCTCACATTTTAAACCCTTTGTTGTAGTTGGTCCAACTAGATCAGTATGTACAATTTCCAGTGGTCTTGTCGTTGAATATTCCTTTGATTTGAACCTGGTCTTTGTTTTCTTTCCTTATTGACAATGCTTGCATAAAGTGTTGGTTGGTTTCGTGATCTAGGGCATTTTTTTTACTGCTTCTCTTTTGTTGACTTTGACAAGGTTATCAAAATGTATGTGACCCATTCTTCTGTGCCACAACCAACTTTCATCTTCATTTCCTGGACAACACTTTTCATTTCCAATTTCACTTAATACATATATGTTGCTTGAAGTTCTCGCAGCTGTAGTAATCAATTTTCCTTAACCTTTTTTTCTTATCTCGCATTTTTGTGAATCGAAAGTAACTTTATGACCTTGGTCACACATTTGACTCGCACTTAGAAGATTATGTTTCATATCTTCTACTAGTAGAACATTTTATGCCTTGGTATTCTTGTTCCCAATTCTGACTGTGCCTTTTCCAATGATTTTAGCTGAATCATCATTTCCGAAGGACACTGATCCATCTCTTTCCTTTCGTAATGTAAGAAACCTGTCTCTATCACCTGTTATGTGTTTTGAACAGCTATTGTCAACATACCAACCACGTTTCTTCTGCTTAGCTTGTAGAGCGATTTTGCATTCTTCAATGCTATACTGATCCTGATTTCTTATCCATGTCCTTTTCTGAGGTTCCTGTCTGTGACTGTTGTTATTCTGTTGCGGTTCTCTAGGAGGGACTGTTATTCTGCAATCTTTGGCCATGTGTCCAAAATTGTTAAATTTGTAACATTCCACTTCAGTGCTCAAAGATTCAAACATGTTGTAATTTCTTCTCTGTGTTTCACTAGGCCTTCTTGGATAACCCCTTTATGTATGACTTTCAAAGTTGTTTGTGTTCTTGTTGTTAGCTCTGCAATTCACAACTTTATGTCCAAAATTATTACATGTATAACATAAACCAAAAAATATAGTTTGATACCTGGGAGTTGAAGATCTTTTGAAAGAAGACACTCTTATAAATTCTTTTTCTTTCTGAGACCTATCTGTCAGTTGTTGATTTTGAAATCTGAATCTTCTCGATGGAGGAGTGTCTCTGTAATCTTCCTATCCCCCTTGATTGTTTCTGCATAGATTTTTGGATATGTTTCTTGCTCTATTGTTTTGGAGCTTGATCATTTTTTCTGTCTGATTGTATCCAAGTCCGGACTTGTCATGATGAGATTTTTGACTGCTGATAATATCATCCAAAACTTTTGAGCTGTTCTGCATATTTTTTTTTGAAGATCCTTCAAATTTGTGATCATTTGTTCTAGTTCTTGAGTGTCTTCTTGCTTGTCTAGTTCTGCTTGTAATTTCTTGTTTTTCTTCTTTTCCCTTCTGATAAATTCTATGGCACACATTAATTCCTCTCGGTAGTCAACTTCTGCCTCTTCAATTTCTTCTTCGACTTCTTCTTATTCTTCTTCAACTTCTTCATATTCTTCTTAGGAGTCTTCTTTATCAAAGTCTTATATTGTCATGAATAGAACTCTTTCTGTCTCACTGTCACTGACTTCATCTTCATTTGATGATGATATGTCTTCTTTGGTGCATAAGATTTTCTTGAAAAGTTTCTTTGTGGTTCTTTTGCCTTTATATGTTTGTTTGCTTTTTATTCATCCTTTCTATTTTTCTTATAAGGACATTTGTTAGCAAAATGACCAATACCATCACAATTAAAACAAATTAAATGAAGCTTACCTCTATACCCACTGTTGGTTCCCTTGTTCAGTCTTTTGACAAAGTTGGCTACTTCTTCATCATCTTCTGAGACGTCACTGCTGCTACTATGTTATTCTTTTTGCCTTCCCTTTTGCTTTGACTTTTTGGATGCTTTGAAGACTACTTCTTTCATATCTGAATTTTCCTGTTCAGTTCTCATTTCATATGCTGTGAAGATTCCATGTAATTCGTCTATGCTTATTGAGTTTATATATGATCTTTCTTCTAGTGCTGATATCTTAGGGTCAAATCTCATAGGAAGAGATCTTAGTACTTTTTGAACAATTACATATTCTTTGATTTCTTCTCCCAATCCTATGATTGCATTTACTGTTTCATCAACTCGTAAAAAATAATATTTAATATTCTCATCTTCCTTTATCTTAAGTTGTTCGAACTAACCTCTGTAAGTTTGAATCTTTGTTGCTTTGACTTTCGAATCTCCTTCATAAATATTTTGAAGTTTGTCCCAAATCTCTTTAGCGGATTTACAATGTGAAACTTTGGTGAATATCGTTTCACTAAGACCATTCAGAAGTGCATTTTTGGCTTTGGAATTATTCTGACCGAGTTTCACTGCTTTGTCATTTGTTGGCAGAACCGCTGGTGCTGTATATCCATCTACAATTGATTGCCAAATTTCAAATCCCTGTGCCTGTATATATGTTTTCATCCTTATGCTCCAAAATGCATACTTCTGTCCATTGAACTGTGGTATTCCATTTTTATATAAGTTGTAGCTCTCCATGATCTACCTTTCAGTTGTTAAACTGATTTCTGAAGGAACCTGCTCTGATCCTAATTGTTGGATTACTGAGAGAGGGGGTGAATTAGTAATAGAACAATTTAATCATTTTCAACCATATAATCCAAATGTTATATCAATGTAGCATTATCATCCAATAACTGCAAAGTAAATAAACAATGAACAAATGAACAATCATACACATACACAATACATCAATGTTTTACGTGGAAATCCAAAGCGAGAGAAAACCACATAATGTTTTTTCTTATATGTCTTGAAGAATTACATTCATTGGAAGCACCAACTTCTTTTGTTTTCCAGCTGCAATTGGAAGGAGGCTCCAACCCCCTTGTTTATCAGGCTACAATTTGAAAGAAGCTCCAACTCCCCTATTCTATGGCTACAACCAGAAGGAGGCTACGACCCCCTATGTTCTCCAGCTACAATCAGAAGGTGGCTACAACCACTTGTCCTTGCCTCGTCCAACCGCCCTGATGTAGAAGTAGAATGATGAAACCACTGTCACATTATCACTGTGAGATATACCACTGTAAACCTGTACCAATAAACCTGAATCATGCATCAACCTGTACCTCAACCTGTAATCAACCTGTACCATAAACAAGTGCATCAACCATGCACCAACCTGTAATCAACTTGTACCATAAACAAGTGCATCCAACTATGTACCAATCATGTGTCAATTACTCATCAACCATGACTCATCAATATGTACCAACTTCATCAACTATACACCTCATGTATGTGCCAACTCATTAAATACTTGTCTCAACCATGTACCCAACATGTACCTTAACCAAAAGCCCTCATCAATTTCATCATCCAAATATGATTTGTAACTATGTAATAGACCTGGTGTATATGATCACATACTTGCAAATCTTCCTTAACTTTCACAACAAGACACTAACATTTTCATCAAACTTTTCTTTAGTCTTGCATAACTAGTTTGATATTAGTCAATAAACCTAACTTGAAATAATCATAACTATGTATCTGTAATGAATAAAGATCTGAAAGTAGTACACAATGTTCTTCAATTTGTTTTATGCAATTCCTCTAGGTGTCACTACTTGGAGCCTATTAGAAAAGACGTTATATAAAAAATGACATATCTAGCTGAATTCTTGATTATTCTAGAGAGAGACCTTGTAGAGTGTGCTCCGCATGAAATATTTGTTGAATGGATATGAAAATGTTACACAACATACTACATACTGTACTCTAACCAACACATTTTTTCTTACTGAATTTGGATCTGTTATGAATAAGTTATGACGTTTTTACCTGAAACACTTGTTTTAGACTAGTTTCAGGACTATCCACAAACCCTATTTTCCATTCCAAAAATACGACGACCCACAAACTGAATTTTTTACCACAGATACTTGGATATGTTTCCTCAATGGCCTATCAATCTCACGGTCTGAATCATTATAGAAACAAATTTATTTCGAAAATGGTGAGATGACCTATAAATAACATACTTTAGAAAACATCATCAAAAGAATTTATCCTTCCTTGAATTCCTGCCTTCTTTTCTTCACCTTCCCTCTGAAATCCGGCTTAGATATCCTTTGGTTACCTCAATCACTTATAGATATTCAATATGCTCAAGTGTAATGTAAAATGAGAGAGCCTTTCCTCTTATTTATACTCTCCATCTTCTATGTCACTTCATCAATTTCTAAGTCACTTAACCTATTTTCCTCATTTTTAGGATTAACCACTTTCCATAATTAGAAAGTTCTCCATTACTTTATCATTTAAATATTCTTCCTTGACTTTGTCACCTCACTTTATCATTTAAATAATCTTTTTTGATTTTGTCAGTTCACTTTATTATTTAAATAATTATTCTTGACTTTGTGACTTTACTTTATCATTTAAATAATAATTTCTTCTTTGAAAGCTCTTTGACTTCTTTGACCTTTTGGGGCTTCAAGCCAACATATGAGGGTCCTCCAACTTCATAAGGCCATAACTCTCAAACAATGAGGAGTTGTGTGACGTTCCACACACCACTAGAAATGACATGACATGTACTACCCATATCGAATAGTATTACCTTCAAATATATTAAAACTCATACCATTATACATGAAACAACATTGGGTCCATTACCCAAACCTTTGTGCTACTGAAATTCGCTACCAGAATTTCTTCAAGGGTTGACATCAATGACAACCAACCTTAATCAACAAAAACACCATTACAAGTTGGCGAGAGCGATCCAAAGATATTTAACGTGTGAGGGGCGTTTTAAAAAGGCAAAACACTTCTTTCACTCTTGAAGCATCAGAAATGGAAAAACCTAAGAGACCCCTTACCAGGTCAACAACAAATAAACTAATCCTTGCAGATGAGACATCTTCCTGTCATGAAGTTGAGGATATTGTGGAAGTCCAATTTCCACCAAGTAAAAATGTGATGTTCAGTCCATAAGTACTTGACAAAGAAAAAATTGGCAAACCTGTGGCTAGATCATCAACAAGAAGACAAGTTCATGATGAAGATACTAGATTTGAGATGCCTTTTCAATGTGCGGTTGAAGAAGTTGTTGAAGCTCAATTTCCTTCAGAAGAAGATAACGCGACAATTAAGAAACTAAGGAAACATTGAAAAGAAGCTCAGGTTGTGATTGTACAACTGAGGAAGGAAAACAAACAAATGAAAAGAAGGATAGAAAAACACTTGGATTTGTGTGAAGAAGCTTTGGAAAACAACAAGAGAATGGTTAAGAGATCTCCACCCTTACACATACAAGTAAAAAGCTTATATAGATAGAACAAAACATTACAGGAAAATGACAGATTAAGGAAGGAACAAATTGCAAAGAAAAATCTTAATTTACTAGCTCAAGTGGCAGTGGAATGAATTGGAGATATTCAAGATATATCATGTTTTTGTTTTTTTTGAGGTCAACTCAAAGTTTTGGAGATGCTAGATCAAGCCTGAAGAAGTTCCGCAACACCAACAATCAAGAGCAACTATTTCACAACAATTTTACCAATTTTGTTGCGAAACTGCTGAAACCGAGATTTCACAACAAATTTTCTAGTTCTTGCGAAATCACACAGTCAACTCATATGGAAGCATATTCAATTTCCAGATGTAATGAGTTAGTCATGTCATCATTAGAATCGAAAGATAAACCATTTTGACATTAGAGATTGTTAAACCCTAAATAGTGGCTCATTACCCCTTAATTGGGGCATATTATATTAATAATGTTATTTTATTTATGTCGGCTTTAGACCATTAGTTGTAATTATATCTCATAGTCTCCTATATATACCAAGGATACATTTTCATTTTGAATCATCTTGTAATTGAACATTTATGTGGGCATAAGGAGGTTTCCCCCTCGAAGAGGCTTATTATCTGAATTTCTCTATTTTTCAAGGCATTGAGTAGTTATTCTAAGGTTTTTCTACGTTATATTCATATTTGGTTCCTAACATATGGTATTAGAGCTCAAGGTCTTGGGGTTTCGCTGCTACATTTGAGACACCTTGGAATTTTCTCTATAACTTTTTTTCTACAATGTTTCAGAAGGAACGACTTGGAGGATATTTAGTAGACAAATCAAGGTACGTTGGGTTAAAATTTCAGCTCCCGAGGCCTTACAATTTTGGAGATACAACCTGTGCAAGATAGGGTTCTAGAATCATCATGAAATGAGTCATTGCGGAATTTTTGCTATAATTTTTTTTATGTAACGTTTTAGACGTTGAATTCCGAAGGTTATTCACAGAAATTAGTAATATATCTGTGGTAAGAAATTCAGCTTATGGGTCATCTTACATTTGTATATACACCCTGTAGAAGATAGGGTATTTGACTAGTCTCAAGCAGGTGTTCTAGGTAAAATGATCATAACTTCTTCCTTGAGTATCCAAATTGAGTGAGACTAGTTTCATTGGATAATGGACAGTCCATAGTATCTTTGGTACAAGTTTTGGAATTTTATATCAATTATTTTGTGCGGGGAATGCTATACAAGGGAGATCTCTTGGAAAGGCTAAAAATATACAAGTTGTGGGGAATTTACCGTAAATTCCACTTGGCACATCCAATTGTGATCAGACCTATGGAATTGCAGAGAAGAAATATCAGAGAACTACAAATTTTTTTTTTTTCATACCTAGAAGGGTCGAAACTTTGGAGATACAACAGAAGAAAGATTGTCTAGCAGAACCACCTCAAAATCAAGGGTCAAAAGTGATACTTGGCCAACATGCCACCCAAAAGGGGAACTTCTACACCAAATAAGCCTCCAAATAGTTCTACTTGGAATCTTGATGAAGGTGACGAAATGCGTAGGGACATAAATTATTTACAAAAGAAGACAGTAACAAAAGATGAACTACAAGAGATGGAAGCTAAATTTGAGGCAATAAATACTAAGATGGATGGTTTAAAAGAGGAGATCATGGAAGGATTGAAAAATTTCCTAATAGGGAGGACACCTGAAAGTGAAAATGTATCCCATTAAATTCATGATGAGGACACGAGGAAGATGAATCAAGAATGGAGAAACTCCAACTTTGGGTTGAAGACCAACCACGTTCCTAAGATCGATATGAGGAAGTTTGATGGCAAGGACCCAATCACATGGATACTTCAGATGGAACAATTCTTTGATCTACATAATGTGCCACATACACAAAATGTACGAATTGCTTCTTTATAGTTAGAACCCAATCAATTTGTATGGTATAGATGGCTTTGTTCTCGCAAATCATTCGTCACTTGAACAATTTTCACGGAAGAAATGATAGCACACTATGAGGATACAAGGAGAAATACCTTCTTTAGCCAATTGATAAATCTCAAGCAAAAGGGTTCAGTTACAAAACACATTGAGAACTTCCAAAGATTGAATATAAGGTAACATATATTCTAGATGAGCACTTGATTGATGTATTCATAGGAACTTTAAGAGATAACATTCAACATGAGGTTTGTCTTTGGGAACCCAAATAATTGGAGAATGAATTTAGGGTGGCAAGAAATGTTGAAAGTAAAAATATGGCTATGGCTACTAGAAGGACCAATCTTAGCATCTATAGAGAGTAATGCTCATTCTTCTAAAACACCTCAACCTACAAGGTTGACACCTCAACAATTGGAGTAAAAAAAAACAAAAGGTTTATGCTTTAATTGTGACAACAAGTACAGTAAGGGACATAAGTGTGGTGAGAAGAAATCATTCTACATAGATTGTGAAGAGGAAGAAGAACAAGAACCATCTCAAGATGAAAACATAGAATCAATTTCGTCTGAAGAATTGACTCCCATGATATCATGTAATGCATTGGATGGAATTAACACTCCTCAAACCCTCAAGATCGAAGGATATATCAAAAAGAAAAATGTAATAGTCCTAATTGATTATGACAGTACTCATAATTTAATTCGCTATAAATTAGACAAAGATCTCAATTGCTTTGTATATCCATCACTAGAGTTTCAAGTAATGATTGCAGATGGAGGAACTATCAATTGCTCAGGAAAATGCAATAAGATCAATCTTACTATGGGGGAATATGTAATGAATAGTCCAATGATTGCTATACCCATGGGTGGTGCTAATGTTGTACTAGGAATCCAATGGTTATCATCATTAGGAACAATGGCTTTTAATTTTCAAGAACTTTTTATGAAATTTTCATTGGAAGGAAAAAAAATTGAGTTAAGAGGTATCACAGGGAAACCCGGGAAGGTGATAAGCTCTAATGGCATGACAAAATTATTGAAAAAGGGTAATCAAGGTGTTATTTCACAACTATGCTCACTAGATGTTCAAACATTTAATCCATCTATTCCTCTAGATCTCCAAGGGATCATTGATAAACATTCCAAAGTATTTGAAGATATTCTCAAAGGTCTTCCACCCACTCGAAATCATGATCATGATATTCACCTAATTCCTTGGAGTGTTCCTCCTAACATCAAGCCATACAGATACCCTTATGCCCAAAAGAGTGAAATTGAGTGCATGGTTGAAGAAATGTTAGAGGTTGACATTATTAGACCTAGCCAAAGTTCTTACTCTGCACCGATGGTAATGGTATTCAAGAAAGATGGCTCATGGCGTATGTGTCCAGATTATAGAGAGCTCAACACGATCATTATTAAAGATAAGTTTCCTATTCCCGTCATTGATGAATTGTTAGATGAACTACATGGAGCAATCTATTTCACAAAGTTAGATCTTCGTTCAGGGTATCATCAGATTAGAATGAAGGAAAAAGATATCCCAAAAACAACATTCCGAACTCATGAAGGCCATTATGAATTTTTGGTCATGCCTTTTGGCCTCA
>ML796751.1:152784-171632 GCA_009831015.1 Picea engelmannii
ATCTAAATGTTTCTTTGGAGTGAAGGAGGTAGAGTATTTGGGTCATATTGTATCTCATGAAGGTGTCAAGGTAGACCCTAACAAGATTAAGGCCATGATGGACTGGCCGATTCCCAAAACATTGAAGAATCTTAGAGGATTTTGGGTTTGATAGGTTACTACTGCAAGTTTGTTCGACATTATGGAAGAATAGAAGCACCTTTAACGACACTAACTAAGAAGGATGCATTTTCATGGACTCCAGAGGCAACTAAATCTTTTGAACAAATTAAAGAGGTGATGTGCAAAGCTCCTGTCTTGATCACTCCAGACTTCACAAAAAACCTTTATTATGGAATGTGATGCCTCAGGAAATGGAATTGGTGCTATCCTAATGCAAGAAGGAAGGCCCCTAGCTTTTGAAAGTCGACCACTCAAGGGAAAGGACTTACACAAACCCATTTATGAGAAGGAAATGATGGTAATACTACATGCATTGAAGAAATGACGTCCTTACCTAATAGGTAGGCACTTCAAGGTCAAAACAAATCATGATATTCTTAAATACTTCTTCGAACAAAGACTATCTTCAGAAGAACAACAAAAATGGGTAACCAAGATATTGGGTTATGATTTTGAAATCGTCTATAAAAAAGGGAAACAAAATGTTGTGGCAGATGCACTCTCAAGGAATGATGAAGATGTTGAGGCCTTTCTCTGTGCTATCTTGATCATTCAACCCGATTGGATAAGAAGAATGATGAAAAAGTGTGGACTCTCATTCAAAGGTTGCAACTTGATTCCAGTACATCAGATACATTTACATGGAAAAATGATTGACTATGGTACAAAGTTCACTTATATTTATTTAAGAAATCCCAAGTCAAACAAAAGGTACTATTGGAATTGCACACCTCTCCAGTAGGAGGGCACTCGGGATTTTAAAAAACCTACAATAGGGTCAAGAAGGAATTTTTTTGGGATGGCCTTAAAAATGATGTTCAAAGGTTTGTGGCAGAATGTTTGGTTTGCCAACAAAATAAGGTGGAAAAAATTAAGACCTCAAGTCTTTTACAACCATTAGCCATCCCAAGCTAGCGTTGGGAGGAGGTTTCCATGGATTTCATCACAGGGTTACCGAAGTCTGAAGGAAAGAGTGTCATCATGGTGATTGTTGATAGGCTGACCAAGTACACACACTTTTGTGCACTCTTTCATCCCTTCAAAGTTATTACAGTTGCCACCACATTCATGGAGACAGTTCAAAAGCTACATGGCAGCCCAAAGATTATTGTAAGTGACAAAGATCCCATATTCATTAGACATTTTTGGACATAATTATTTTCTTGTTTGGGTACTCAATTGGCTCATAGATCATCCTATCATCCTCAATTTGATGGACAAAACAAAATAGTGAATAAATGTCTGGAAAGATACCTTCATTTCTTTGTCTCTGATAAACAAACACAATGGTTCAAATGGTTACCCTTGGCACAATGGTGGTATAACACTTCCTTTCATACTGCAACAAAAATGACACCATTTATGGAACTCTATGGATACCACCCTCCCTCCATCACTTCTTCTCTAAAAGAAAAATCTAAGGTTCAAGCAGTGGAAGATCACATCGAGCATCAACAACAAGTTCTCCAAATATTAAAGGACAACCTGACCATGGCATAGAATCATATGAAACAACAAGTAGATCAACATCGCAGTGAAATAAGTTTTGAAGTAGGGGATTGGGTGTTTTTAAGATTACAACCATACAAACAGATGTCCCTCAAGCAAGCCAAGAAGGATAATAAATTATCACCAAAGTACTATGGCACTTATAAGGTGTTGCAAAAGATTGGTACTACGACATACAAATTGGAGTTGCCTGCATCTTCATGAGTACACTCAGTTTTCCATGTTTCATGCTTAAAGAAGGTTATAGGTGACAAGATACCAGTTCAAACTATATTGCCAGAACTTGACGAGGAAGGAAAAATCATATTGGAGCCTGAAGCCATCATTGACACAAGAATTCGCCAGCTGAGGAATAGATCCATTTTAGAGTATCTCATTAAATGGAGGAAACTACTGGCTGAAGATTCCACTTGGGAAGATGAGTCTTTTATACAGAAGCATCCAAAGTTACTCAAGCATTGTGGACAACACTTGTCTCAAGGGGAGGGGCATGTTAAGCCCTAAATAGTGGCTCATTACCCCTTAATTGGGGCATTTTATATTAGTAATGTTATTTTATTTATGTCGGCTTTAGGCCATTAGTTGTAATTATACCTCCTAGTCTCCTATATATACCAAGGAGAGATTTTCATTTTGAATCATCTTGTAATTGAACATTTATGTGGGCATAAGGAGGTTTCCCCCTCGAAGAGGTTTATTATTTGAATTTCTCTCTTTTTCAAGGCGTTGAGTACTTATTCTGAGGTTTTTCTATGCTATATTGATATTTGGTTCCTAACAGAGAGATGTAATTGAAATATGTTATGGTTGTATAAGTTAGTAAAGAAATCAAACCCTAAATTATAGGAATCCGTTGCAAATTAGTTAGTAATAAGTTATAACTCCTAGAATGTGAAACCCTAAAGATTTTGACCTTATTGAGATAGAATGCAATGCAATTCTATATATTATCATGAAGAGGATTGTAAAAGGGTTTGAGAGTTGAGTAAGAAAGGCAGACCATTGGTGTTATAATTTTTTGGATATTAATGAAAGGTTTTGCAGACATAAGTATTTGAGCAATTTCCTCAAAGATTCCTGTGTTCAACTATTGTAGTCAAATTTCTTAGTGTATATGTTTCTTTCTCTGTTTATCATTAAATGTTTTCTTTATTTGAATGACAAATTGTTGATGCATAATTCATTTTAGTATGCGCTGTATCTGTTTTATTCAGATATCTGCTTTTCAGTCTGATAAGTTTATGAAGAATTCATCTTAATTGGGTGCTCTGTGTGGTTTTGAGTGTTTCTTCTTTCATCTATCCATGCTTTAAAGATTGTAAGTCCATGCCTTGTTTTTCGTGTTGCCTTGATTTTCGTGTCCATTGTTGGGCGATTTTTTGGCACATGGTTTTTTCCGATGGTTTTCTATTTCCGGTTAAGGAATTATGGTTGTTGACTAATCCAGGTCATTGGGTTATAGTTTTGGATGCCGCTGGATCCTATATGTATATTGTATTGTAAACAATGTATCATAATGAATGAATATAGAATACATTGGTTTTCCCGTTTTGGGTTTCCAGGGGAAAAATATCTATGTAATGTTTGTATTTTCCATTGTATCTTTTATGTTCTTTTACTGAAAATATGTTTGCAGTAAATAACTGTACAAGGTTAAAATCTACATTTGGTATCAAAGATTTGTTGGCTTCTAGGGGATGCCTTTGTGGTCAAGGGTTTGGCTCGTGACTGTGATAAGCCTTGTTACAATGGGAGATCCACGGTATTGATTCTTTAGGTGAAGAGAAACAACGAGAAGTTCGAAAATGGAGATCGAGAAGTTTAATGGGCAATGCTTTGAGTTGTGGAAGCTTAAGATGGAAGATATGTTGGTGGACAGAGATCAATGGATCATTGTGGATATAGGTACTACACCTACAAGAACTTCAACATATGACTGGAAAAAGTTGGATCGAAAGGAGAAGAGCACAATCCGACTGTGTCTCTCAGATTCAATATTACTGAATGTGTCATAGGAAGCTACAACCAAGGATTTATGGGATAAGTTGGGGAAGTTGTATCATTCTAAGTCCCAAGTAAATAAACTATTCCCGAGAAAGAAGCTATATAACTCGAGGATGAGAGATGGAGACTCAGGGAAGAGAATTTGAATACCTTCAATACCATGGTAAGTCAGTTAGTATCTGTTGAGATTAAAATTTCAGATGAAGATAAGTGTATTAATTTACTTTACTCTTTACTAGACTCGTGGGATAGTTTGGTTGTGGCCATAGGTTTCTATAGAAGAAAATACCTCAAAGGAAGGAGGGGATGTGTACTTGGCTTCTTCAAGCACACATGTAGATCATGAGGCATGGTTGGTTGACTCAGCTGCATCCTTTCATATGATTCCCCATAGGGAATGGTTCTATGAATATGAAAGGTATGATGGAGGTCATGTTTTCCTCGGCGATGACTCGACAACCTGAATCATAGGACAAGGAAAATTCAATTTGAGGCTCACAGATGGAAGGATTAGAACACTATATGGTGTTCTACACATCCCAATATTGGCCAGAAATTTGATTTCTATAAGCAAAATGGACGATGCAAAGGTAAAAACAATATTTGAAAAAGAAACCTGCAGGATGGTTCAAGGAGCAATGGTGCTGCTGAAGGGAGTTCGGTTTGGGACTCTGTATAATCTGCAAGGAAGCACTATTAGTGATGGGTGTAATAGTTCCATTGTTCCTAATATTGGAGTTGAAGAAGAAAGAACTCCTACAATCTCTGGAGAAAATGTTATTCTGGGGCATCAAAGACTGGGGCATATTGGAGAGAAGGGTCTTTGACTACTACACAATAAAGGTATGGTTGAAGGTATGTCTAAATTCTCTCTGGATTTTGTTTTCTGTGAATATTGTGTATATGGGAAGCATAATCGGGTAAGATTCCCCTCAAAATGAGGGCAAGAGGAATTTGACAGCTAGTTCATAGTGATGTATTTGGACCCGTGTCAGTTCCATCATTGGGAAAATATGTGTACTGTCTCATTTATAGATGACTTCTCAAGGAATACTTGGATATATTTCCTCAGGAAGAAATCTAAAGTCTTTGACATGTTTAAAGAATTTAAATCTCTTGTTGAGAATCAAACAGAGAAAATAATTAAGGTGTTGAGGATAGATAATGGCAGAGAGTTCCGCGGGAATGAATTTGAAGAATTATGTAAGAAGCGTGGTATAGCAAGGCATAATAATACTCCATATACACCTCATCATAATGGAGTTACATAAAATATGAACAAGACGCTGATGGAAAAATCAAGGTGCATGCTTAGTGGTGTCGGGTTAGGGAAATAATTCTGGGAAGAGGAAGTGGGTACTGCATGTTATCTGGTCAAAAGATCACCCTCATCCATGCTGGATGAAAAGACTCCACAAGAGGTATGGACTGGTAATAAACCTTCTCTCACACATCTCAAGATATTTGGCTGTGAGGCCTATGTTCATGTTCCAAAGGAAAACATGAGTAAACTAGATAAGAAGACTGAAAAGTGTATCTTTATTGAGTATAAATATGGTCTCAAAGGTTATTAGCTTTGGAACTTAGAAACTAAGAAGGTTGTGTATATCCAAGATGCGGTATTTAGAGAAATAAATGATGTTGTTAAACATGAAGTCCTATCAAGTAAGGAAGAACTAGAGAAAATAAAGTTTTATTTAAAGGATGATGAATCATAATCTACAGAAGAACATGAATCAGAAGAGGAAGATCCTCATACTCCAGTATTGAGGAGATCGGTTCTAGAAAGAAGGCTACTGGAAATGTATACTCCATCTCATTTCCGTTCAAATTTTTCTTTGTCTATTATTGATGATGATCCTAGAACTGTCAGGGAGGCAATGGATTCAAAGAATTGAAAACTCTAGAAAAAGGCCATGGATGAAGAAATGGTAACCTTGGATAAGAATGAGGCTTGGGAACTAGTGGAGTTTCCCACTGGAAGAAGGCCCATTAGCAACAAATGGGTATTTAAAAATAAGGTGAATGCAAAAGTTAAAGTGGAGAAATACAAAGCTCGGTTAGTAGCAAAGGGTTATTCCCATGTTGAGGGAATTGATTTTGGTGAGATTTTTTCTCCTATTTCCAAGTTAAATTCTATAATATTTTTGTTATCTGTTTCTGCTGCATTTGATTTTGAAATAGAATAAATAGATGTGAAGACAACATTCCTACATGGGGATCTGGAAGAAGAAATATATATGAAGCGGTCAAAAGGTTTTTCTATGAAGAGAAAGAATGAGTTGGTATGCAAGCTGAAAAAGTCTCTTTATGGTTTAAAACAATCACCAAGGATGTGGTATAAAAAAATTGATACTTATATGCCGGGACTTGGCTTCACAAGAAGCAAAGAGGATCACTATGTGTATTTTAAATTAATTGGTGATCATTTTATTTATTTGGTCTTGTATGTGGATGACATGTTAATGATAGGAAACAACAAGGAGATTATTTAGGATGTGAAAACTCAGTTGTCCTCTAAATTTGACATGAAGAATCTCGGGGTTGCAAATTTTATGTTGGGCATGGAAATTAAAAGAGATCGAAAAAAGAGGAAACTCTGGTTAAATCAAAGAAAATACGTCGAAACAATATTGCATAGGTTTAATATGCATGAATGTAAACCGATCAAGGTCCCTGTTCCTGTTGGTGTAAATTTATATGCAGATCATTGTCCCAAGACATAGGAAGAGGAGGAGGACATGTCTCGTGTTCCATATGAAAGTGCAATTGGAAGTTTGATGTATGCAATGGTTTATACTAGACCAGACATTGCACATGCAGTGGGAGTTTTGAACAAGTATATGTCAAAACCAGGGAAAGAGCATTGGACAACAATAAAAAGGGTTTTCAGGTATTTGTGTGGAACTGCTAGCTATGGATTGTGATACCAAGGAAGACGAAGATTGGAAAAATTATTGGACATACATGGATTTGTGGATGCAGACTGGGCGGGAGATATGGATCGTAGGAGATCTACAAGCGGGTATGTGTTTAACCTGTTTGGAGGAGAAATCGGTTGGATGAGAAAAAAACATGTTGTAGTGGAACTTTCAACTACAGAAGATGAATACATGGCATCCACTTATGCAAGTAAGGACACACTATGGTTACAAATATTGTGGTCATGTATTGGGTTGGTACAACAAGATGTAAGGATAGATTGTGACAATCAGAGTGTAATTTTTCTAGCGAAGAATCTGACTTATCATTCAAAGACAAAACATATTGATATTCAATATCACTTTGTGAGAGACATGGTTAAAGAAAAGAAAGTGTTGTTGATGAATGTGGACACTTTGAAGAATGTTGCAGATTCATTAACAAAATCTGTGAACACTGAGAAGTTCTCTTGGTGTAGAGGATCCATGGGCATTGCTACCCTGGATTGTTGACTATGTAACCCTGTCACCCCCTGTATGCAAAGAAAACAACAAGTGGGAGAATGTTGGGTATGTGTTATATTCTTTAGACGACTAGCTCTAGTGTATGCTATGTTGTGCTAGACACGCGGGGGTTCAGGGGAAACGCTCCCAAGAATTTTTTGTTTGCCTCAGGAAACATGTCACATTTTTTGTCTTGTTTTTCGTGTCGCCTCGATTTTCGTGTCCATTGTTGGGCAGTTTTTCGGCACATGGTTTTTGTCGAAGGTTTTCTATTTCCGGTTAAGGAATTAGGGTTTTTGACTAATTCAGGTCATTGGGTTAGGGTTTTGGATGCCACTGGCTCCTATATGTATATTGTATTGTAAACAATGTATCGCAATGAATGAATATATAATATGCTAGTTTTCTCGGTTTGGGTTTCCAGGGGAAAAATCTCAGTGTAATCTTTGTACTTGCTATTGTATCTTTTCTGTTCTTTTACTGGAAATCTGTTTGCAGTAAATGATTGTACAAGGTTAAAATATACAACAATTATAGTGGAAAAATATTTTAAGTACAATGAAGCATTAATATCCTAAACGATAAAAAGTGAAATTGATTATGTCTAAGTTGGTTTTCTAATAAAAAATGTTTAACTAAAGTCAAAGAGATTTATTATTAAAGGGTAAGTGCCATAATTGATGAGGTGGAAGAATAACATTATAAATAAGAAATCGTATTAGAAGGAAAAATAAAAGCTAGAGAATCAAGATATTAAAAATGAAGTCGACAAATAAAAAAACGAGGACAAAATTTCATGCTTAAGGGATCATAATAAAAAATTACTTACAAATTAAGAAGATAAAGAATGATAAGAAGCCACTGCAAAACAAGCTATAACAACCTACTAAGAAATAAGTGTTGATTAATAAGGAAACACTGACCAAACCTATGGAACTAGAGAAGTCTTTAGACGTAAAAATCCAAGTCGTGGAGAAAGTAACCAATACAGATCCAAGCAACATCACAACTCAAGAATATGAAAATCCAGTTGACGTAAGGACATATTCAGATGTCGAAGTACAAATGATGGAAATTCCAAGTGTACTTACTAATATAAATTTAGCGCTCAACAAAGTGACATAGGTGTATAAAGAAGACATAATACCAAAAGTGAATCAAGAAAACATTACAAGTATGATAAGGAAACATTATGTTACAGTGACATCTTATCAACATCCTAATCACACGAGTTGATACTTTAACCAATTAGTATATGAAAATCAACAAAAGAAATCGACCTATATTCCAAAGGATATTAATGCCAGTGCAACTGAGTCCCAAAATAAAATTTCATCATGGGAATCCTATAAATGCATAGTTCCACAAAGAATTGAATTCGGGTGGTTAGACCCTCTTACAATTTGACAATTTTTCTCAACACTTAGAAGATCATATCGTCTTATGTCTTCAACCATCATCTACTCAAGAATGAAGAATCATGGAAAAGCAATTCCAGTCAAAACGAAGGCATAACTTTTTTAAGCTTTGAGGAAGGCCCGGGAAGGCAATTTAATAAACACAAATACATAAATATTAATAAATAATAATAATAATAATAATAATAATAATAATAACTAATAAATAATACAATAAATGAATAACACATCATAACTAAATGACATGACCTATCAACCTTTGTGACCAATCAATGTTGTAACTACACCATCACATGGTTTTGTAATCATATCATTCATTCTATCCTTTTCAATTAATTATTGGTTCTATATGGATTTCAATTGTCTATCCTTCTTATGTTGGATGTTTCTACAGTGAATGAACTTAGTTCATTTCAAGTTTGTTTGGTCCTTTATTTGTTAAATTGGTTGAAACTCTCTTTTTTGAAGCCTTATCTCATCTCTCCATTAATAGGAGAAAATTTGATGAAGTTGGCCTTTTTTCAGATCTATTCAATATAGTTGTCCACTTTCTTTGGCCTTATATGTCCTTGCTACTAAAGCCTTGGGAATTTATTGTGCAATAAAGTGAGCCGGGGCCTCATTAAAAGTATTCCATTGCCTAAGATTGAGCCTAGGAAGTTTGTTAATGAGAATTTTGTTGATGATTCCTTCCTTACCAACCCAAAAGATTAAATCTTGTGGGAGAAAACAATGTTATGTTTGGAATTATTTTATATTGCATCCGGTTTCAATATATATTGGGATAAAGCACAATGTTATAAATATATTCAACACTTGATCTCTGAGTGGCTTGAGAAGTAGGAATGGTCATGGATCTATCCCATAATTTTTCTTGGGATTCCCTTTTCCTTCCGATCCTCTCCTAAAGAGATCTAGGAGGTTGTTGTGCAAAGATTTGAGATTAAGGTTGAAAATTGTTTAAGCCACAAGCTACAATGTTGAAGAAAATTCGAATTAATGGTGAAGAACATTTGTAGATCCATGTGTTGAAGATTTAACATGTCACGGAGGACGGAATTGATCACCACCAATCATGTAGTGTAACATCCCGCTCTGGCGCACTGAGAAAACTTATTTTTGAGGACACTTGCTCGCAAGTGATCTGGACTTTTGTGATGTTAAACCATTTATACTTGATTATGATGCGATTGACAGACGACATGATGTGTTACTAGTTTTGATTGACACAGGTGCTGCTGACTCTGTTTTATTGAGTGTGCAGGGTTTTCGACCTTGAGGATGCAGAGGCATCGATAGAACCCCCTTGGACTCCGGACTGAGTCAGGGAGTGTGCTTTTGGGTTGATATATTTACTGTGATGTTTCATTGATTTGGTGATTTGATGTTGACATTTCTGACATGATTGCTGATGATGCAGGCTGACGATAGCTTGCCGACCAGACTCACATATGGAGTAAAGGGGCCACACACGATTTGCAGAGAGGTTGAGGGAGAGGGGTGGACAACAGCCCTGCCACCGCCTACTAGCACTCCCGCCATGGCTCGAACTGTAGGTTAACGATTACCTAGTTCGAGAGGATCCACGATGCCGTGAGGGCAGACTGCGACAGTCGCTCACGATGATTCTAAGGGGCACGCAATAAGGCAAGGGCCTTATTCCTTAGAACCCTTAGTCTCCCACAAGTTCGCCCGGCGGAGTGTTGACTCCAGGGGTTATAGATGTCTACCAATTAGTCCAGTTGGCGAGTGGCACCCTTGGAGCACGTGGTGCATCCTGAAGGGCACGTCGCATTGATGTGGATGAAGGAAACAAACCTAAATAACCCTAAGACAATAACGCCTTAAGAGATTCTTAAACAACTTCCCTAACCCAGTGACGCCCAGTTCAGAATCTAGTACTACATCTAAAACTTTTAGGGTAAAATTTTAGTCTAACCCTAAGAGCAGACCCTGGAATAAAAATAAAAAATTAAACAAAAACCCACCTAAGTAATAGTTGGTCTTCATAAAATTCTGGGGGCAATGACGAGGGTAAGATTTAAAGAAAATCTAATAGTTTTAAAATTTTACAAGAAGAAATTAGTTCCTAACTGGTGGGAGAACGACATAACCTATGTAGTATAACATAAAGAAAATTCCAAAAAAACAAAAAACAAAAAAAAACTAAGACCATTATCCTCTCCTTATCCTTGTCTACATTATTAAACTATCTCCCATCACCTTAATCTTCCAGTATCCATTTCCCTTTTACATGTCCAGTTCACATTATTAAATCACCATCCATCCCCTTAATTTCTCATTATTCCTCTTTTATGTTATACATCTACTTTTCCCACATAGATGTTTGTCATCACTTTAATCTCTGATTAACCTATATATATATATATATATGATAATGATAAATTAAAATGATGGATGATGATAAATTAAAAATGATGAATAACATGCTTGTAAATAGGAAAAATAAAGTAATATATATTTATTATAAACAAATTGACGTGTATTCCATAATCTCTAATTTATAGAAAAAGAAAATAATTTATGGAGAAGGGGAGGGATGCGTGACACTTGTAAAGGAGAGAAATTTTTAGGGTTTCGTTAAAAACTTAAAAGAAATGATTTAGGGTTTTGAGGGAGGATAAAAGAAAGGGAGAAGGGGGGAAAAGGGGGATCTGCTATGAGGTATTGTTATGCTGCCAAAATGGCAAACTGGACTGATTGCTTGTGAGAAGTTGGGGATCTTCTCAGCTGATTGAGTGGTAGCTCAGCCTTGGAGGCGAGTTGGGAAGCTAGGTTACTGTCTGGACTGTGTGTGGCCCCTTTGCAACTTGGGGGGCTAAGGGGGAAGCAGAGTACCTCTAGCGTTTGGCTGCGAGGTACCGGTGTAGTCTCTACGACCGGCAAGCAGGACCGGAACGGAGCAGGAGCAACGCAGAGTGCACGGACGCCATCTGGAGCAGGCGAACAGGCCAAGGTATGTTTTTATTTTGGTTGAATGATAGTTGGTGGTTGCGTCTAAAAATTTAGATGGCTGTGTTTTTATTTGGATGAATGCTTGAGTTTTATGATAAAGATTGGTTTAGAATGGTTGCAATGAACCTCAGGAATCGAACCCTTTTTATGCTGTAAGAAGTTAGCAGGGCAGTTTATGGTTCTTCATTTTTGGCACAGTTTAGGGTTCTGGCAATTTTTTTTATGGGCGTTTTTACATTTTGCTGTGGGCGTTGGACTTTTTGAGCATTTTCATTCACTGCCTTTTTACCTCACAACCCAGAAATCGTTTTTACCTTCTGCCGTGGGCGTTTTAAATTTGCCGGGGCGTTTTGATGACTGTGGGCGGTCTAGATTCTTGGGCGTTGCATCCACCGCCATTTTACTTACAACCCTGAATCGTTTTTGCATTTCTGCCGAGGGCGTCATTATTTCCTGTTGGTGTATTTGCCTGTCTGCGTTTTCATCGATTAAATTTATCAATTCCTGGGCAGTAAACTATTACCCATCAACCAGAAACTCATATATAACCTAGTACGAACGCGAATCCACTAGTTGGTTAAACCCAACCAGGCGATAGTTAGCGAACATCTCTCCCAGTGGGCCTGAAATGCTTGAAAACTCAAAATCCGAATTCGTATATGGTAACTACACTATCTCATAACTCGTATCTTTTTCAGTGTTTCGTTTGCTTGTATTTTATGGTTTTCTCATATGTTTTACTTTGCCATTTCGGAGATGCAGTGTACACTCCTATTATTATTCTTCCATTAAGGTATCGTTGCAGATTATACACTTAGCGATATCAATATTTTCACGTCTCTCATTTTATTGTCTTTCTTTGGTTCAACATTTTATGGTTTTGTAGTATGTTGTAATTGAGATGGAGTAGGCATTCCGTTATGTAAAAATGGAAACAAAAACCTAGGTAATTGTATTATTTTAAGTGTGTTTATTCAATAGCCTCACGTAGAGTACCCAAATGTTTTAATTCAGATATTCTTAAGAAAGAATTTTGCAGACTTTATCTGCTTCCTTGGTATCAAATATCCGCCGTGACCTTTCGTGCTTTGCCAAACATTCTAGTGGATGTTAATAAAATTTGAAGGTCTGTTCTGTTCTCTTTTTGTTGATAAATTTATAAAAGCAACCCAATTAATACTGGTAAACATTGAACCAAAAATTCTGGTAAACCTTGAACCATAAAATGTTAGATGGAGTCGAATCCGTTGCATGGGGAATGACTGTTGCAGGAAAAGTGACTATCCCAAAGGCACTTCATTGTGACATATGCTGAATTTCTATCCAAAGTTTCTGTTGATTTCTTTAATACATTGGTCATGAACTATCCTTTATATTGTGGAGGATATATGTAGCTTCCAGTACAGTCCGGATCCTTCCGAATATGGGATTTTGTTTATCCTCGGTCAAGCCTTGTCTTTCCCATCATTATCATTATCATTTTTGTGGAGCCTGCGCAGCGTACCTTAAGGGATTAGCAGGAACTCCATCTCCTCCGTGGTATATGAAACTGTGCTTTTTTTTGGGTTGCTGTGTCGTTGAGTTGGGTAGCGTGACGAGTGCCCACCGTTCRCCAGGTTGCCGATCATCAACCTGTGTTGGGYAGAGTGAGCAGAACGCCAACCTTTCCCGCCTCAAATGCTCAGAAATTAGCGATGGGTGCAATAAATGTAAACGGTAAGGTGAATACCCGCCTATTTTCAAGGTCGTGAGGGTTTATGGAAGGATAGTATACTGGATTTTGTTTATACGATTAAGTCTGGAACGCTAAAAATTTAATTTGTGAAATTCAAATTTAACATTGCATATTTAAAGTAAACGTAATTTAAATATGACTGAACGTAATTTAAGTTAGTTTGTTGGAGACTTAAATTAAAAACTATAGACAATATTATTAAATATTAAAATACAAAATACAAAACATATGACTTTATATACGTTTAAATAAAAAAAAAATATATTGTAAATTGAATATAATAAGAATTAAATTTTTAAAAGTAAAATTAAATATGTATTTTTAAAATTTTATCTTGGAAAATGCATTGCTCTATCATTTGATTTATTGAACTTTTGGAGATGATGTTGGTGATGAGAATAAAGAAAGTTATTAAGACATTAATACGTCAAGAATGGATGTAAAAAAAAAAACATGAACTTAAGTATGAGTTTCTTTATCATAATTGCCTTCTATATCTGCAAATTAATGTTCATAGAACAATTATTTCTCTTGTTGTATTTAACTTTTCAAAATGCTCTGGACTAGATAAAACAAAGCCCCAATAGTAAGGTATTATGTTGTTGTCTAGAACTATGCTACCAATATATGAAATGTATTGATTTAAATAAAGGCTAATGTTATGGTAATGGTTGTTTTACATTGTTTTAATGAATAGTTAAGCGGTCCTTATTATTTAAATTTGCCTTGCATTTAATTGTAACTGTGATGTTATTTAATTAATGGTTATTAAATGGTCATTTAGTTGTTATTGCCATATTAGTTAGTTGCAAGGATAATTATGTAATTTCTATTAGTAGGTGGTGAAGCATGAAATGCATTGTTATTCAACGACAATGTTAGGATAATGTTAGATGGAATGATGTTGTTAAATTATTGAAATTGTTACTGAAAAAGTTACTGTTATTAATAGCATAATTGGCATGGTTATGTTATGGAGACGTGATGGTAGTTCCATTATGATTCAGTAAACCAGGATTTTGCAAGTAAACTAATGTACATTGTTAAGACTGGGATGGTACTCGTCGCTTAACGGAAAACCAATGGAGCAATTGATCTATGATTGATGTCTTTGAGTCTCAATAGTGGTTGGTCGTTATTAAAGTCCTCCTGACTTGCGTCTACCATAGAGGTCCTGATTGTCCTTGATTTTGTAGTACTTGGTGGTATTACCTTGCATGGTCTGCTTGTGTCGGGAGGGATGTGGACACCTTCAGTAGTCTTAGTATATATGTCGGTGTGTTTTTCTGCGTCAAGAATCCAGTGCCGTATCAAGAGTCTCGGGCCCTTTAAAGGCAGGGTTTCCACTCTTGCGACACACCTGAGGGAATTACTAGTTTCTGCCTGAGCAGACGGCCAGGAGCCTATTTGACCTCCTCTCTCTCCGGAGCAGAGGACTAAGATTAAACGCCCTGCTTTCCTGTGCAGAAATAGTAAACCTACTACCATGGATTCTACCTTCTGTGTTCGTACGGTACCTAACCCAGTATGTCGTTTATTGTTGAAGATATTGTGGGGCGCCTTGTCTTGGGTAGTATTTTCTTGCAGTTAGTTGTTGTGCGCCTTGCGTCTTCTTGTTGTGATCGTCGTGGTTGAGTCTTGTTAGTCATCGAGTAGCGACGTAGAGTCCAATGTGTCTGTTTCCCCTCCTACACGCGTGCACACACTTTAAAAAACAAATAAAAAAAATAAAATAAAATTTGCACCTGCTATCAGCGTTGTTGTCGTAAAAAGGAGGCTATTACACATGGTATCAGAGCCGGTTCGACCCACGACTTGGGATTTGCTACGACTTTCGTTGACATGATTAGATTGATTATACTGTTGCTGATCGAGTTGATTGTGTGCGTGCAGGTAATCATGGTTAGAGGATGCCGCGGAGGCAGACGACGAGGTGCTAGGGGAGGAGGTGTGACGCCTCCAGTAGCATCCACGCCTGAGGGGTCTAACCCCCAGGGAGGCGAGCAGGTTCTCGGACAGGAGTAGATAGTAGTGGGCGATGTTATTGGGATGATGAGATCCTTTTAGCGCATGTCCGAGGCTTTGATCAGCCGATTGGATAGAGACGAGGCCAGGGCACCGACACCCCTTGAGGTTTCGCCGCGCGCACCAGCCGTTACAGGTAGCATTCACCGTGAACTCGAGAAGGTAAAATTTCCCGAGTTCTTTGGTGCCCTGGATGGCGCAGCCGCCGAGGCATGGTTGGAGAATATGGCGATGTGCTTCGCACTTCGCGATTATACCTCCAACATGAAGGTCCGCATGAAGGTCTTTCAACTGAAGGGGAGCGCTCTTCTATGGTGGAAGACACTCCTGCCACAACTGAACATGGCCGTGGAATACGTGTCATGGGAACATTTCGAGGAACAGTTCCGAGAGAGGTACCTTTCAGAGGAATTCATTGAGTGTCAACTCAATGAGTTCAATGCATTACGACAGGGAGGTCGTATGGTGCCCGAGTACGAGGCACGTTTCATGGAGCTTCTCCGGTATGCTCCGCACCTTAACACAGAGAAAATCAAGGTCAATCGGTTCATGTTTGGCCTTAACGACAGCCTGCGTGCAAAGGTTAGGATCTTGATGCCTCAAACCTTACATGACGCTGTCCAAAAGGCCCTCATAGTAGAGGAGGAGCTTATCAGCGGGGGTCGGACCAGGACTCCAGCGAGACCCGCATGGCAGAGTTCATCTGGTGCGCCGCGGCATCAGACACTAGCGAGACATACGCCGGGACATCGTGGCTTCCAGAGGGGATCCACTTTTGCTACACCCCGACGACCACCGCCTCAACAACAGACACCTTATCGAGGACCACAGCACCAACAACAACGTCGCCCGCAGCAACAACAGTTTAGGCCTATTCAACAGAACAAACCTGGTTTCCAGGTCGGTGGGCCGTCCTCTTCTACTTCGGGCATCAGGACTACTAGGCCGAAGAAGGGGTGTTGGACGTGTGGGGAGCCACACTACCAGTGCGACTGTCCTGTGGAGAGGGACAGAGTGTCCGGATCAGCCAGACCGGCTACCGTGGGAGATATGGGCAAGGCCCATCGGATTCATGCAGCGGTGAATAACCGCCAGGCAGAGCACCAGTCGACTATGCTCAAGACGACAGGTACTGTCGCTGACCAGACCCTTAGTATTTTGATAGACCCTGGTGCGACTGAGATTTTCATTTCTGATGTAGCGCTAAAAAGGATTAAGGTAAAGGCAGTTGAACATGATGAGTTTAGCTTCGTGGAGATGGCTTCAAGAGCCAAACAAAAGGTTGGAGGAAAGGTTACGGGTTGTGCCCTTAACCTGGGAGAGTTTGTCACGAGGGTCAACTTGTACGTCACGATCTTAGGATCTTATGACGTCGTGATCGGTATGGATTGGCTGGAAATGCATGAGGCGATACTCAACTGTAAGACGAAACGATTGAGCTTGGTAGATGACGAAGGACAAAGACGAGTGATTGTAGGACGAAACCAGGGAGTTTCCCTGCGGTTTGTCTCTTCCTTACAGTTACGGAAGAGTATGTGAAAGGGGTGAAAAATTTATGCGATCCTCGCGCTAAATGAGAAGGGAGTAGCGGAAGGTCTAGAACACCTTCCGGTGGTGAAGGAGTTTGTGGACGTATTTCCAGAGGAGTTTCCTGGGATGCCGCCGGAAAGGGAATTGGAGTTTACCATAGACCTGAAACCGGGAACCGAACCGATAGCAAGAACGCCTTATCGGATGTCGACCCCGGAGTTGCAAGAGTTGAAAATGCAACTGAAGGAGTTGTTGGACTTGGGACTGATACATCCTAGTGTGTCACCGTGGGGTGCACTAGTTATTTTCATACGAAAGAAGGATGGATCATGGAGGCTTTGCATTGACTACCGTCAACTGAACAAGGCTATGATTAAGAATCAATATCCCTTACCAAGAATTGATGATCTATTCGATCAAATGAAGGGTGCGACGACGTTCTCCAAGATCGATTTGTGATCCGGTTATGCACTGACACATCCAAGGAAGGATTAGGCGGAGTCTTGATGCAGGATGGACGAGTGATTGCTTACATTTCGAGGAAGCTGAGAAGGCATGAGGAGAACTACACGACGCATGATTTGGAGTTACTAGCCATCGTATATGCCTTGAAGGTTTGGAGACACTACCTTGTTGGACGAAAACTTGAATTAAAGACTGATCATTGTGGACTACAACACATTTTTACGCAAAGCGACCTGAACGCGCGACAACGGCGTTGGTCGGAATTGCTTAGCGAGTACGACTTYGAGATTACTTACATAAAGGGAACTGTGAACAGAGTAGCTGATGCTTTGAGTCAGAGACCACGCATCTTTTCGATGTTACCTCTTCAGATGAATATACGTGAGAAGATTCTCACCTTACAGCGTGATGATGACTGGTACAAAGAAGTCAAGGATTTTATCGGACAAAACACAATGATGGTACCACGATATGAGGGATTTTCTTTTGATAGCGATGGGTTATTGAGGTTTAGAGGTCGGATTTACGTACCACCAAACGACGAGTTGAGGATGTTGATCCTGAGTGAGGCTCACAGAGCAGTTTACATGGCTCACTCGGGAGTTACGAAGATGAGGGCATACCTTAAACCATTATTCTTTTGGAAAGGAATGAAGGCCGACATAGTCAACTTTGTGGCTAGATGTCTAGAGTGTCAGTAGGTAAAGGCTGAACATAAACACCCGGCAGGATTACTTCAACCACATGCCATTCCAGAATCGAAATGGGAAGTTATTTTGATGGATTTTATTGTTGGATTGCCACTGACGACAAGGAGACACGACTCGATTTTCGTAGTAGTAGACACTCTGACGAAGAGTTCTCACTTTATTCCTATGCGTACGACGTATCAGGCACCTGACATAGCGAGAGTTTTCATCAGTGAGATTGTGAGGCTGCATGGCATGACTAAAAAGATTATATCCGATCGAGGATCGATGTTTACTGGACGATTTTGGACAAGTTTCCAAGAGGCATTGGGAACCCAACTTAATTTTAGTACTGTGTATCACCCAGAGACTGACGGGCAGACCAAACGAACGAACCAAACCTTAGAAGACATGTTGCGCATGTACGTGATGGACCAACAAAAGCATTGGGAGGAATTCTTGCCTCTAGTAGAGTTCTCTTACAACAACAGTTATCAGAGCACCATAAAGATGGCGCCTTTTGAGTTTCTTTATGGGCGACCATGTTGGACGCCCTTGAGTTGGGATCGGCTTGAGGATAGGGTCCTGGTGGGACCAGAAGCGATCCAAGAAATGGAAGAGCAGATGCAAACCATAAGACAAAGGATTAAAGAAGCGCAAGATCGACAGAAGAGTTATGCCGATGCGCACCGAGTCGATCGTAGTTACGAGATTGACGACCGAGTTTTCTTGCGGGTTAGACCACATAAGAGTTCGATCAAGTTTGGAAAGGGAGCTAAACTCTCTCCTAGGTTCGTGGGACCTTTCGATATTGTGGAGAGAAAGGGGCCCGTGGCCTATCGACTAGCCTTGCCTGATTCTTTGAGGCATATGCACGATGTTTTTCATGTATCTGTTTTGAGACATTATA
>ML796751.1:171682-184354 GCA_009831015.1 Picea engelmannii
AGGGAGCGCTTATGGCGGAGCCAGTCCACATCTTAGATCATCGCATTCGACAGTTACGACGTCGAACGATAGATCAGGTCAAGGTCCAGTGGGACAGTTATAGTCTGCACTCGGCGACCTGGGAGGACGCATATGATATGTGCCAACAGTTTCCATTTTTGTTTGATAGTTAGACTTATGATACTGTGGTTCTTTTATTTCGGAATTATACTGAGAAACTTCGGGACGAAGTTTAGACCAAGAGGGGGTGTATGTAACATCCCGCTCTGGCGCACTGAGAAAACTTATTTTTGAGGACACTTGCTCGCAAGTGATTTGGACTTTTGTGATGTTAAACCATTTATACTTGATTATGATGCGATTGCAGACGACATGATGTGTTACTAATTTTGATTGACACAGGTGCTGCCGACTCTGTTTTATTGAGTGTGCAGGGTTTTCGACCTTGAGGATGCAGAGGCATCGGTAGAACCCCCTTGGACTCCGGACTGAGTCAGGGAGTGTGCTTTTGGGTTGATATATTTACTGTGATGTTTCATTGATTTGATGATTTGATGTTGACATTTCTGACATGATTGCTGATGATGCAGGCTGACGATAGCTTGCCGACCAGACTCACATATGGAGTAAAGGGGCCACATACAATTTGCAGAGAGGTTGAGGGAGAGGGGTGGCCAACAACCCTACCACTGCCTACTAGCACTCCCGCCGTGGCTCGAACTGTAGGTTAATGATTACCTAGTTCGAGAGGATCCACGATGCCATGAGGGAAGACTGCGACAGTCGCTCATGATGATTCTAAAGGGCACGCAATAAGGCGAGGGATTTATTCCTTAGAACCCTTAGTCTCCCACAAGTTCACCTGGCGGAGTGTTGACTCCAGGGGTTATAGATGTCTACCAATCAGTCCAATTGGTGAGTGGCACCCTTGGAGCACGTGGTGCATCCTGAAGGGCACGTCACACAAAAGAAACACAAGAAGCGAGTGGCACCCTTAGAGCACGTGGTGCATCCTGAAGGGCACGTCGCGTAAAGGATATGAACGAGGCGAGTGGCACCCTTGGAGCACATGGTGCGTCCTGAAGGGCACGTCGCATTGATGTGGATGAAGGAAACAAACCTAAATAACCCTAAGACAATAATGCCTTAAGAGATTCTTAAACAACTTCCCTAACCCAGTGACGCCCAGTTCAGAATCTAGTACTACGTCTAAAAATTTTAGGGTAAAATTTTAGTCTAACCCTAAGAGCAGACCTTGGAATAAAAATAACAAATTAAACAAAAACCCACCTAAGTAATAGTTGGTCTTCATAAAATTCTGGGGGCAATGACGAGGGTAAGATTTAAATCAAATCTAATAGTTTTAAAATTTTACAAGAAGAAATTAGTTCCTAACTGGTGGGAGAACGACATAACCTATGTAGTATAACATAAAGAAAATTCCAAAAAAAAAAAACAAAAAAAAACTAAGACCATTATCCTCTCCTTATCCCTGTCTACATTATTAAACTATCTCCCATCACCTTAATCTTCCAGTATCCATTTCCCTTTTACATGTCCAGTTCACATTATTAAATCACCATCCATCCCCTTAATTTCTCATTATCCTCTTTTATGTTATACATCTACTTTTCCCACATAGATGTTTGTCATCACTTTAATCTCTGATTAACCTATATATATATATATATATATATGATGATGATGATAAATTAAAATGATGGATGATGATAAATTAAAATGATGAATAACATGCTTGTAAATAGGAAAAATAAAGTAATATATATTTATTATAAACAAATTGACGTGTATTCCATAATCTCTAATTTATAGAAAAAGAAAATAATTTATGGAGAAGGGGAGGGATGCGTGAAACTTGTAAAGGAGAGAAATTTTTAGGGTTTCGTTAAAAACTTAAAAGAAATGATTTAGGGTTTTGAGGGAGGATAAAAGAAAGGGAGAAGGGGGGAAAAGGGGGATCTGCTATGAGGTATTTTTATGCTGCCAAAATGGCAAACTGGACTGATTGCTTGTGAGGAGTTGGGGATCTTCTCAGCTGATTGAGTGGTAGCTCAGCCTTGGAGGCGAGCTGGGAAGCCAGGTTACTGTCTCGACTGTGTGTGGCCCCTTTGTGGCTTGGGGGGCTAAGGGGGAAGTAGAGTACCCCTAGCGTTTGGTTGGGAGGTACCGGTGTAGTCTCTACGGCTGGCAAGTGGGAGCGGAACGGAGCAGGAGCAACGCGGAGCGCACGGACGCCATCCGGAGCAGGCTAACATGCCAAGGTATGTTTTTATTTTTGTTGAATGATAGTCGGTGGTTGCGTCTGAAAATTTAGATGGCTGTGTTTTTATTTGGATGAATGATTAAGTTTTATGATAAAGATTGGTTTAGAATGGTTGCAATGAACCTCAGGAATCGACCCCTTTTTATGCTGTAAGAAGTTAGCAGGGCAGTTTATGGTTCTTCATTTTTGGCATAGTTTAGGGTTCTGACAATTTTGTTTATGGGCATTTTTACATTTTGCTGTGGGCGTTGGACTTTTTGAGCGTTTGCATTCACTGCCTTTTTACCTCACAAGCCAGAAATCGTTTTTACCTTCTGCCGTAGGTGTTTTACATTTGCCGGGGCTTTTTGATGACCGTGGGAGGTCTAGATTCTTGGGCGTTGCATCCACCGCCATTTTACTTACAACCCAGAATCGTTTTTGCATTTCTGTCGAGGGCGTCTTTATTTCCTGTCGGTGTATTTGCCTATCTGCGTTTTCATCGATTAAATTTATCAATTCCTGGGCAGTAAACTATTACCCATCAACCAGAAACTCATATATAACCTAGTACGAACGTGAATCCACTAGTTGGTTAAACCCAACCAGGCGATAGTTAGCGAACGTCTCTGCGAGTGGGCCTGAAATGCTTGAAAACTCAAAATCCGAATTCGTATATGGTAACTACACTATCTCATAACTCGTATCTTTTTCAGTGTTTCGTTTGCTTGTATTTTATGGTTTTCTCATATGTTTTACTTTGCCATTTCGGAGATGCAGTGTACACTCCTATTATTATTCTTCCATTAAGGTATCGTTGCATATTATACACTTAGTGATATCAATATTTTCGCGTCTCTCGTTTTATTGTCTTTCTTTGGTTCAACATTTTATGGTTTTGTAGTATGTTGTAATTGAGATGGAGTAGGCATTTCGTTATGTAAAAATGGAAACAAAAACCTAGGTAATTGTATTATTTTAAGTGTGTTTATTCAATAGCCTCACGTAGAGTACCCAAATGTTTTAATTCAGATATTCTTAAGCAGGAATTTTGCAGACTTTATCTGCTTCCTTGGTATCAAATATCCGCCTTGACCTTTCGTGCTTTGCCAAACATTCTAGTGGATGTTAATAAAATTCGAAGGTCTGTTCTGTTCTGTTTTTGTTGATAAATTTATAAAAGAAACCCAATTAATACTGGTAAACATTGAACCAGAAATTCTGGTAACCTTGAACCATAAAATGTTAGATGGAGTCGAATTCGTTGCATGGGGAATGACTGTTGCAGGAAAAGTGACTATCCCAAAGGCACTTCATTGTGACATATGATGAATTTCTATCCAAAGTTTCTGTTGATTTCTTTAATACATTGGTCATGAACTGTCCTTTATATTGCGGAGGATATCTGTAGCTTCCAGTACAGTCCGAATCCTTTCGAATATGGGATTTTGTTTATCCTCGGTCAAGCCTTGGCTTTCCCATCATTAAAAGAATTAAATCCTTATCCTGTCTGAAGGAACGTGTCCTTACAGTCATTATCATTTTTGTGGAGCCTGCGCAGCGTACCTTAAGGGATTAGCAGGAACCCCATCTCCTCCGTGGTATATGAAACTGTTCTTTTTTTTGGGTTGCTATGTCATTTATTTGGGTAGCGTGACGAGTGCCCACCGTTCGCTAGGTTGCCGATCATCAACCTGTGTTGGGTAGAGTGAGCAGAACGCCAGCCTTTCCCGCCTCGAATACTCAGAAATTAGCGATGGGTGCAATAAATGTAAACGGTAAGGTGAATACCCGCCTATTTTCAAGGTCGTGAGGGTTTATGGAAGGATAGTATACTGGATTTTGTTTATACGATTAAGTCTGGAACGCCAAAAATTTAATTTGTGAAATTCAAATTTAACATTGCATATTTAAAGTAAACATAATTTAAATATGACTGAACGTAATTTAAGTTAGTTTGTTGGAGACTTAAATTAAAAACTATAGACAATATTATTAAATATTGAAATACAAAATACAAAACATATGACTTTATATACGTTTAAATAAAAAAAAAATATATTGTAAATTGAATATAATAAGAATTAAATTTTTAAAAGTAAAATTAAATATGTATTTTTAAAATTTTATCTTGGAAAATGCATTGCTCTATCATTTGATTTATTGAACTTTTGGAGATGATGTTGGTGATGAGAATAAAAAAAGTTATTAAGACATTAATACTTCAAGAATGGATGTAAAAAAAAAATCATGAACTTAAGTATGAGTTTCTTTATCATAATCGCCTTCTATATCTGTAAATTAATGTTCATAGAGCAATTATTTCTCTTGTTGTATTTAACTTTTCAAAATGCTCTGGACTAGATAAAACAAAGCACCAATAGTAAGGTATTATGTTGTTGTCTAGAACTATGCTACCAATATATGAAATGTATTGATTTAAGTAAAGGCTAATGTTATGGTAATGGTTGTTTTACATTGTTTTAATGAATAGTTAAGCGGTCCTTATTATTTAAATTTGCCATACATTTAATTGTAACTGTGATGTTATTTAATTAATGGTTATTAAATGGTCATTTAGTTTTTATTGCCATATTAGTTAGTTGCAAGGATAATTATGTAATTGCTATTAGTAGGTGGTGAAGCATGAAATGCATTGTTATTCAACGACAATGTTAGGATAATGTTAGATGGAAGGATGTTGTTAAATTATTGAAATTGTTACTGAAAAAGTTACTGTTATTAATAGCATAATTGGCATGGTTATGTTATGGAGACGTGATGGTAGTTCCATTATGATTTAGTAAACTGGGATTTTGCAAGTAAACTAATGTACATTGTTAAGACTGGGATGGTACTCGTCGCTTAACGGAAAACCAATGGAGAAATTGATCTATGATTGATGTCTTCGAGTCTCAATAGTGGTTGGTCGTTATTAAAGTCCTCCTAACTTGCGTATCCCGTAGAGGTCCTGATTGTCCTTGATTTTGTAGTACTTGGTGGTATTACCTTGCGTGGTCTGCTTGTGTCGGGAGGGATGTGGACACCTTCAGTAGTCTTAGTATATATGTCGGTGTGTTTTTCTACGTCAAGAATCCAGTGCCGTATCAAGAGTCTCGGGCCCTTTAAAGGCAAGGTTTCCACTCTTGCGACACACCTGAGGGAATTACTAGTTTCTGCCTGAGAAGACGACCAGGAGCCTATCTGACCTCCTCTCTCTCCGGAGCAGAGGACTAAGATTAAACGCCATGCTTTCCTGTGCAGAAATAGTAAACCTACTACCATGGATTCTACCTTCTGTGTTCGTACGGTACCTAACCCAGTATGTCGTTTATTGTTGAAGATATTGTGGGGCGCCTTGTCTTGGGTAGTATTTGCTTGCAGTTATTTGTTGTGCGCCTTGCGTCTTCTTGTTGTGATCGTCATGGTTGCATCTTGTTAGTCGTTGGGTAGCGACGTAGAGGCCAGTGTGTCTGTTTCCCCTCCTACACGCGCGCACACACTTTAAAAATAAAATAAAAAAAAATAAATAAATTTGCACCTGCTATCAACGTTGTTGTCGTAAAAAGGAGGCTGTTACATGTAGCCACTTGGGGAAGACAACAAAACATATATTTCATGGTTTTAATTATTGGAAGGTAGATTTCTATGTGCCCACATGTGCATATCTATTTTTTTTTATATATTTAAAGATATCCCATGTATATATCATGGATCTAGGGAGCCCAACACCATTATTAACTATTTTAAACATATTTTGAGCAAATTATTGTAACCCACATGAATTATTTCGAATTTGATAAGTAGTGGCATTCCAAAATATGTGGAAAGTTAGCATGAATCTTGGAACTAATTATGAATTGTTGTAATCACTTGAGAATAGTATATCCTCAAGTGGACTTATATTTAGATATTTGTTTTAACCACTTGAGGATATTCTCAAGTGGATCTATATTTAGATATTTGTTGTAACCATTTGAGAATACCTTATCCTCAAGTGGATCTATATTTAGATATTTGTTTCAAGCAAGCTCATGTATAAAAAAGAGTGTCATATTCATTCCAAAGGTGAGGACTCTTGGATCATATGTCCAACTTATGATGGAGTGAACAAAATACATTGAATTTTTTTTCCATATGGATTGTAAATTTATAGTTTCATCGCGTTTTATGATTTGATATAGTTTATGATGTTGTAGCTTAGTTCACTACCTTGTTCCTAGGAGAATTGAGATCACTCCAAATGGATCATGGTGGTATTTTCCTTTATACAAGCATGGTGTGTTTTATGTTTGCATTTGATTTCATTTATCTTTTAATACCCATTCACTGGATTCTCTATATATCAAACATATCATTGTTGTAAAAAATTTCAATTTGAACACAACATGATTTACAACCATGGTGGATATAGAATAATAAATATTCAATGATGGATGAAGTGTGGTGAGTTTCCTTTTCACAATGTCATTTCAATTTGTATATCAGTGATGTAATTTCCTTTTCTTAGAATCATATTAGATAAACTAATGCAAGTTAAGAATTTGTAGCCTACACATACGACACATGACATCTCACAAGTTTAAAAACTCTAGATTGATGATTAAATGTAACATGATTTAAGCCTTCAAAGGTGGTATATAAATTGAATGTCATTTTTGGCGCTGTTGTCGGGGAGATGTCAAGGGCACAATACTACTTCTTGTATTGGTTTTATATGACACATGATATAGAGATCCACATAGATGATTGCTAGATACATTCTCTTGAAGATTTCATACATAGTGGTTTGCATTTAACTTAGGTCATATAGATGCATGAGTTAAAATTACAAGTTATTTTTTTTTTTTTAAATTTCTATGGTGCAGTAAGAGCCACCCACAATACTAATCTCTTTTGCAGTAATTTTGGCAAGAAGAAGAGAGAATTGGTGAATGAGGATTACATTGGAGAAGAAGCATTCAAGGGGATGAAGAAGCATTCAAGCTTGTGTCTAGACTAATTAATGGGTATGTGGTGAATCTCCATTATTTCCATCAGTAATATGTAGTATCTTGGTTTGATTGAGTTCTTAGTTTCATTATATTCTCATCTTTGTCTATCCATGTTCATTCCTTCCTACTACATGCTTCCTTTACTTTTGCTTTTCTTCTTTCTCATTCTTTTCTTCTCTCAATTATCCTATATTTTTCTTACCCTCTTATCTTCTTCATTCTATTCTCTTTTATTTTATTCTTTATACTATTCCCTTCCTTATCTTCTTTATTAAGTATCATCTCCTCTCCCCCTCCCTTTATTCCACCAAACCATGATCCGTTCTCATTTATGACCCTTTCCAACCCTTGATTCTTCACCATCAATTACCTTTGTCTTACACCTAGTCCCTTTGGCCTTATGAATAATAACAAATGCACACTAATCAATGATTTTATGATGGTTGTATTCCTCATTAAAACATTTAAGCCATCATCATACAAGAATTCCAATTTCATGGGCAAAATGTGGAAACTATTTCATGAATAATGATACACTCTGTAGACGCTTTTGAGTTTTCATAGTGGTTATGTTAGGATCTCATTATATTAATTTCATAGATAATGGAACACTTCATGGAATATCTTGAGTTCCCATGATGGTTATGTCAATATCCCATTATCATTATATGACATTTTGAACTAGATGTTTGATTTTAATCTTGTTTTAGGTATTTTTGCATTTGCTAAAGAGCCTATGAAGATCATATTGCAAAATTTAGGAACTGGGTATTTACAATTTTTGGTATGAGGATGAATTAAGTTATCAATTATACACCTACAAAAATTCACACAAACCCAGATCATCATTTAGAAGAAATAACTTACTGATCAAACTCTTATGGCATTGGGATCACTAACGTCATTGACAACATAATTGGGATAGTCAATATTTGGTAGATAAAATGGATATATTTTTCAAAACTGATTATATGGTATATTCTCCTATGAATCTAGTTTACAACCTAACTAGAATCACTTCATTTCGATATCGTATGAGAAAGTTATGCCCTAAATATTAACTACATATCCTAAATTTGCACTGATAAAATTCTGTTTCCTATACTAGTCACTGGTTTATTTGACACATCAATTATTTATATTTACAAAAATTATTTATATTGGAAATAACTACATGAATCTACTTTCATATCTAATTTTAATCAAGTCAATCCATTATCAAATGAAAAATCTATACCCAAAATCGTGACTGTTAGTCTAGGTTGGAAATCTAAATTAGCTTTGTCATATAGTTTGTTCTTCAACATTTTGACACATAATTTAAAATAATTTTTAAAATTTGTTTCTATTATAGATATATCTATGAATATAATTTAATATGGCTTTTGAATCACTCCAATCAGACATGAAATGAATATTTTATCAACAAAATACTGTTGGGTAGTCTACGCCGACCACCACTCCTTAGCAGGTAAAAATATGAAATTTTCTTTGTTTATTTTGGGTCTGTTTTATATGCATTAATTGCAATGATTTTTTGTTTTTATTGGATGAAGAAAGTCCTCATATAAATTTTCCTCCATGATCTCACCTCATGTTGCAGAATAAATGCTAGTTTTTGTTTGTAGGTCCCCTAGGAATCAACAAGCTCTTGAGAGTGATTATGAAGATCAATTTTTATAGAAGGGAATTTCACCAAACAAAAGAAAGTGTGACATCATGTGATTTTGAATGAACCATGTTCAGAGTTCAAGTTCCTATTATCTTGCTACAAAAGTGTTCCAGCTATTGACCACAACCTCTCATAAAGTTGTAGATGGACAGAGTACAAGATACATAAAGAATTGATTTGAAGATTATGTGAAGACCAACATTGCAAAATTCAAGATGAGTTCCGTATATGATTTATCATCCTTATTCCTTACCACTATTAATCATACTCATTTACCATCACCAGGTTGCATACTAATATTCCCCTTCATACACTACTATCCTTAAAGCAACACACGTACATATATTATTGTCTCATTTACAAAGTGTGTATGCCTTCAAAATCTATAACCACTGTTATCACATCACAAATTTAACCCACTTATTTCCTCCAAAAAACTTCCCACTGCATTACTACCTGCTTGATCCAGGTGTATATTGGTGGCCACCCACATATTCAACTAGATCAAAGAACAATTTCCATTTTGGCATTTTTTTACAGTTTTTCGAGTCCCAAACTTCCGGAGTTGTTTTGAGGCCCTAAATGACGTTTTTTCGGGTTTGAAAACACCTAGCATTTTGCTAAATATAAATGCTAATTCAAAAGGAATATGTACTCCTCGATTGTACCTTTCCAACAGTCTATCGAGCACCCCAAACCAAGATCATATGCAACAGTTACATCCTTAGGAAGTTGACGTATCGACTACCCCTATCAGGGCCCACAAACGTTTTGGCGTTTCATCTCCTGGGGTTAGGGTTTTTGATGTTTATTGTTTTCTCATTTATGTTTTATCTTAAAAATGCCTTTGGAGTCTCATTGTACTCAACTTCTTGCAAATGAGCATAATCGTTACATCTCTTCTCAGAGATATGCTTCCACCATTTGAGCAAGTATCTCTGTGTGTTTCTTTGCTATACATTTATATTTCATTTCATTCCATTTATAAATCCAGATCAGTGGTATCAGAGAGGTATGATATTTATTTGTTTCTTTGTGCATGTCCCCAACGAGGTCAAGGTACAAAGAGTTGAGACTCAAAGTAGTTGATCCCTTGTAAGACCGTCCCCACCAATCACGATGACCTCCCATGGCCAAAGAAAAGAGAGTCGATGGAGTAGGAGATCCTTTTAAGATGTTTCTCGAGGAAGCCCTCATGCAATAAAGGAGAGAGGTGATGGATAACTTCGCACAGATCCTTCGATGACTGCCAACATGCAACACATATTCATCAAGCAACCAATTTGGAGGCATCGCCCCCTTCAAGATACAATCCAATTTTGATATCCTCTTATTTGAAAGCCAGATAGATGCAAATGTTATAGATAAATGGTTGAATATGATAGAAGGGTATTTTTCGGTCCATAATTTTTCCAATAGAGAAAATATTACCTTTATGCTCCTTAAGGCTATCCTCATTGTCAAAGATTGGTGGGAGACTTACTATGAGAAAAGGGCCACTGAGGAATCTACAATATTTTCGGTCGCCCCCACTTGAGATTCTTTCATGGATGTTATTAAGGAACAATACTTCCCTATTGGAAGTGACAATGACCATAATGTGAAATGGACCACACCACGACAGGAAATGGACCAAATGGTACCAGAGTTAAAAAATATCTTCCATACCTTGCGCACCAAGATGGGTATCAAAGACTTAGAATGACATATGGTGCTTAAGTACCGTGACTGTTTGCATAGATACATCCAAAAAAAAATAGAGTTTTTGGACATCTCATTACTGGGTGCGGCTTATTGATATGCTGTCAAAATTGAGCAAAAATTTTAAACAAAAGAAGCGAGAGTTTGGATCTTCAAATTCTTGACAGAATAAGCATGAAAAAAATGATCCCAATCCATAGAAAAAAGGACAAATCAAGAATGGACCACTGTTATAGGATAAATCCGTAGGTGCGGACACTAACCGATCTCCCTAGATCCACCTGGATCTAGAACAAATCATGACAGAATAATACACTTTCCCTAGATCTAGATTATTGAATGAACCGAGAAATGAGAATTATGGACATACCTTATGAACGCTTTCCTTAGATCTCTGTTGTTCCAAGATTTGCTCCAATGCTCTCGTCCCGTTCCGATCACAACAGAACGAACCAATCGAAGTAAAGGAAGATTAATATATTCAATAACTAGTCTATACATATGATCAAGGAGTTATGTAATAAAATGACATCATCTTTATGGGAAAGGGACATATTGCTGTATTGAATTAATTGAAAGTGAAAATTACAACCTGAGCCTTGATGTCATAGGTCTCCTTTCGATGGCTCCTAGCTCTTACACACACACTTGCTCATGCATGAAGAAAATCAACCACTTGTGATGACCTTGCTGTTGTCTCTTGCTGCTGTAGCATCAATCCTCCATACAGTCTTGCACTAATTCTATAATCAATCTCTAGCTAGCTTGCTGTTTGTTTTCTTAACCCTTTCCATGAGCAATCTCCTCAATATATAGGAGAAGATAGATTAGTTACTTAGATAGGGAATGATCCCAATATATCTGGAATGCCAACACTTGAATAACCATTCAAAAGCCAACTCACCCTTCTAGAAAATTCCCTTCTAGAAGGTTCGAGATTTTTATCTTTTTCCCCTTTAAGAACATGTTCACACCCTAGCAATGAGTACAGTGTGAGAAGTTCGCACCCCAACATAATGTAGCCTACGAGAATCAGGCATTATCGCAGGTGAATATATAAGTAGCCTGCGAACATCCTTCAAAAATGTGAGTTCTGGAAGAAGACAACTGTAACTTTTCCTCAGGAAAGTGTTCTTAGTAAAGAGCTTGATTTTCCATCATCATAACATCATCATAATGACCAAATTTGTGGATAACAGAATCCCCCCCAAAGTCTGAGAGCGGAACCAGTGACAGTCGATAGACTTTGTAAGCTGCATGTGTGTGTCAAGAACCAGAAGCACATCTAATCAGAAACCTGCAAACATCCAAGCATCAACATAATATCATGTATATCAATTCCGAGGTAGGCATTCCCATACTCAGATCATAGACTAACGACATCATAAACCAAGGTCATGGCCACCAATCATACACTGTGGATCCATGCCGTCACTATATAGCACAACCACCTGAATACACTGTGGATATGTGTGACAAACTTTCAGTCAAGACGACATAGCCACGAAACATACACAGTGGATCTATGTGTCGCAAATTATGCATACTCCATTGCAACCTGGGCCATAAAGACAATATCCAGGGTCTTCAATCTCACTGCCCAAAGTACGAATCTAACCATGTGATTACATGTGTTGAAGTCGAACATGGCAGAAACCACTTGATTACCGATCATTGATGCAACCGTTAACAAGTGCGAGGGAAATCACCATTGATGTCAATGACTCCCAAGGTACTATAGTACAGTCCATCGAGTGTGAATAAATGAGTTGATGTCGGACACTCGACGGAATCTCTCGATCAGGGGTCAATGATGTAAACCCACTGTCGAAAGCGAGAAACTTGCCATTGAGGCACGGAAGCTTCAAGGTACTAAATAATTTCTAAGTATTGATTCCAGATAATGTGCTGAAGTCGACAGAACAAGACTCGTCACAGGAGGGCCTTGATGTATCCCCCATCAGTGACACGAAATGAGTAACAGAGTTTGAAAGTGAAACAGAGTATATGACAATTGGACTTTGGACACAGGGAAGGCCGAC
>ML796752.1:12629-34242 GCA_009831015.1 Picea engelmannii
CCTTTATGGGGATTAAGAGGAACAAAACTTGAATCCAGTTGATTTCATCTTACAAAAGAGTTCAAGGGCTTCATCATAATGCTCATTTTTTGCATATCCTAATCTAGAATAATCCCAAAATATATGTGCTTTGGGCAACTCAAAAATGATGAAATAGGACTAAATCAACTTTGGGGTGTGTCTTGATCAATGGAGCATGTCATGAGGGTTTTGGCCTTGTTCAAGACAATAATTTATTGTGAACAACATTTGGTTTTGTGGTGTGGAGTTGTTTGGCCACCTTAGGGATTGTTGGCTCTAATTGGCAGACTCAGGTCCACTTAAGTGTTCAAGAAAGGTTGATGTAGTTTAGTGTTGACATTTTCAGTGTTAGTTAAGGGAATGTCTCATCGGAAGCACATGCCAAGATTAAAGATATGGAGATATGTTATAGGATAAGGGTCTCAACATTCTATCTCAATATCAATATATATTCCTAGTCTATTCTGTTGATCTACAACTCTTATACACACTTAACACATTTACGCACATTCAATTCAACATATTCATCATAACAAAAAAGAAAAAAGAATTACCTACATACCAATAATCCATGTAGAACATAAGAGTCACAATGTAAACAAAAGGGGGTCTTTTATTAATCCATTCCAATATAAGAATCTAATACATCACATTGTACACAACTAGACTATGCACTTACCAAATCCAATGCATGAACTCAGAACTATCTAATGGTTTCCATTTCCTTATGCCATCTAACAAAATAGAGGCCCCTATGATGGAGGCCTAGGCTTGCACACTGCTAGGAGTAAGATCCTACATATTTGAACGACTGACCATTTTGAATCCATAAATCACTCTAGTTGTTGTAAGTCCAAATAGGCAGTCTCTATACTATATAGTGGGGAAAAACTCTCATAGGGTTGTCTTCTTTGCCAACATAGATTCATGCATAGTTTCTAAATGGTAATTTTCTACCCGTATCTTGTTCAACCAGACCACTTAATATAGAGGGATTGGCTAGAGCTTGGGTGTCGACATTCATCTATTTAATGTAGTCTCATAGCTCTTCTATGGGTTTCTCTCATTGCTACATTAGAGTTCATAGTGTGCAGGCAGAAGATGTTATGATTATAACTTGTTCTCAGGTACTAGCTGGGTAGAATGTTGAAGGTGAATCAAAGCTTTAAGAACAAGATGAAGCGTAGCTTCAAGAAGAAGATATTTGTCTATTCATCAACAACGAAAAACAATCTATCAATGATGCAAATTGCTCAAAATATGTATCAGAATTGTTGAGTGAATGTGTGCCTCCTGTTCTGCATCATTTGGCTGAATTCAAAGACCATACTTATGAATAGATTGTTGTCATAAATGATGATGAAGCTTTGAACTTAAATGAAATGGAGATACAATCTCCCACTTGGATTGAGAGTGAAAGGCGAGATAGCATGGATGTTGAAGTGACTGAAGCTAAAGTGTGCACTGAAGGTTGCAAATAAGTTCTGTCTTTTCGTTGTCGTAAATTTAATTTTGAAGAGAATGTTAATGAAGCAGGAAGAAATTTCCATGTATGTTGTCACTAGCTGACACCTATATGACTTACTCCTCCTTTGGGTTTGGAATGACTATTATGTCTTGATATTGATATTGTATTTTTTTTTAAATACCTACACAAAGGTGGCAATTGTGACGTCTTTCACTCTCTTCCCGTCACCATTTCCACGTCCAAGACGTCTCTCTTTCCACCTCCAAGATTTTCGCTCCCATACCAACCACATCGGAGCTAGTAACTCTTGGATGTCGCTGTTGCCACCTGATGGACATCGTTATTGCGACATTCAAGAGTGTTGCTCCCATAGAAACCACGTCGGAGCTAATACCTCTTCCCGTCGTTCTTGCCACCTTCAGAACGTCTCTCTTGCCACGTCTGAAATGTCTCACTTTCCACGTTTGAAATGTCGGTCTTGCCACCTTTGAAGCGTCTCTCTTGCCATGTCTGAAACGTCAAACTTGCCACGTTTGTAACGTCTCACTTGCCACGTTTGAAACGTCGGTCTTGCCACGTTTGAAACATCTCTCTTGCCACGTTTGCAACGTCTCTCTTGCCACATTTGCAACGTCTCTCTTGCGACGTTTGAAACATCGATCTTGCCACATTTGCAACGTCTCTCTTGCCACATTTGAAAGGTCGCAATATAGACGAAAATTAGGTCATCGTGAAAACGACGTCATGTGAAACGACGTTTGAGGGGGTCCGAGGTTTGTCGTTCTTACGACAATAGAAAGTGGCAATTGCATCGAACGCGCCGTCGGAATTTGACCCAATTGAAGTAGTGTAGTGTGCCAGGATATTTGACTGTTTCTCCCTTGTTGCGTTTACAAACATCAGATTCTACCAAAAAATTGTGAATGTCCCGTTTCATACCATCCCAGAAAAAAAAACATTTGACCCAGTCACAAGTTTTGGTAAACCTTGAGTTCCCAATGATGGGTGTAGCATGAAGCTCAAAAAGTACCATGGATTTAAGTTTTGACTGTTTACTTAAATACAAACGACCTTTGTATTGAACCTCATCATTGAGCCAAGAGTACCCTTGGGAAACTAGAGAATTGGCTTGAAATTGTTGTATCAGATGCAGACTTTTGGGATCCTGTAGCCATTCCTAGCGAACAATTTGGAGCCAATATGGTACAATGAAGGAGAGAGAAAAAAGGGACACTTCATCTTCATATTTTCTGGAAAGTGCATCAACAACCACATTGTGTTTTCCTTTCTTGTAAATGATATCATAATCATATCCAAATATCTTAGTCACCCATTTTTGTTTCTATGGGAAGGAAAGGCATTGTTCCAGAAAAAACTTGAGGATTTGATGATCTGTCTTAATTTGGAAGCATTGCCCCAATAGATAAGGGCGCCAAAGATCGATGGCATGCAAAATAACCAACATTTCCTTTTCATAGATTGATTTGCCCAAATTTCACTCTGATAATTGTTTGCTGGTAAAGGCAAAAGGTCGACCCTCTTGCATAATGACTTCTCCAATTCCTTTCCCAGAAGCATCACATTCTAGGACAAAGTTCTTTGTGAAATCAGGAAAGGCCAGGACTAGAGTGGTGCACATGGCCATCTTCAAGGTTTGAAAATCCTGAGAAACTGTTGGAGTCTAAGTGAAAGAATTATTTTTAAGGAGAGTAGTGAGAGGTGATGCAATATTTCCATAATTCTTAACAAACTTGCAATAATAACCTGTTAAACCTATAAATCCACACAATATTTTTAGAGTATTTGGGTGAGGGCAATCTTGCATAGCTTCAATCTTTTTAGGATCCACCCTAACACCAACCTTTCCAACAATATGACCCAAGTACTCGACTTCCGAGGAACCAAAAGCACATTTATATTGTTTGAGGAAAAGTTGGTACTGAGAGAGTAGATGGAGAACTCGATCCACATGATCAAGATGGGATGTCTAGGTTTTAATATAGATGAGGATATCATAAAAAAAAACTAAGACAAAATGACGGAAGACATGATTCATGAGGCTTTGGAAAGTGGAGGGAGCATTACACAAGCCAAAGGGCATGACCAAAATCTCACAATGGCCCTCATGAGTTCTAAATGAAGTCTTAGGAATGTCTGCCTCATTCATACATATCTGGTGGTAGCCAAAACAAATATCAAGTTTAGTAAGGAACTTGGCACCACTTAATTCATCTAAGAGGTCATCAATGACATGAATGGGAAATTTGTCTTGAATGGTGAGTTTGTTGAGGGCATGAAAGTCAGGACACATGTGCCAATAACCTTCTTTCTTAAGGAACATGACCACATGAGAAGAGTAGGGGCTCGTACTAGGGAGGATAACACCCGCGTTGAAAAATTATTGAACAATTATCTCAATTTCATTTTTTGGGGAAAAGGGATGACGATAGGGATGGATATTGGGAGGAAGGCTTTCGGGGACAAGGGGAATGGAATGATCATGAACACCGCAGAAAGGAAGGAGTCCCTAGGGAGTGGAAAAAACCACTTGATGTTTAGAGAGGACGGATTGGAGGTCCTGCGGCATATAGGGTGTCTCAGTGGCTTGAATGTTATGGAGTTGTGAAATAATGCCAGAATGAAATTTTTGAGCATATTTTCCATGCGATGGGAACTGATGATCTCCAGGGAACCAAAAATGATGTCTTGGAACTTATGTTATTGTCCCTCCTGGTCGAATTGCATGGTTAATTTCTTAAAATCCATGAGAATGGGACCCAAAGTCCTTATCCATTATGAACCCAACACAATGTCACAACCACCCATGCGATAGAAAACATATGAGATTTCATGTGGTACTGACTAATTTGGAGACACACATTTTCACAATTCCCTCCACATTTCATGGACCCTCCATTGGAAATCATGATTTGAAAATTATTGACGACAAAGATATAGAAATTAGTTTCTTGGGCAATGCAATGATGAATAAAATTATGGGTTCTTCCACTATCAACAAGAATGATGACCTTACTATGCTTAATGTAACCAATTAGCTTGAGGGTTTGGGGAGAAGAGAAGCCAGTGAGAGCATTGAGGGAAATGATCAGTTCTACTTTGGGAGGGTCTGAGGGAGGGTTCATGTCAGTGGGTTCAGGTGACACGACCACAAGGGGAATTTCAACATTGTCTTCTAAAACATTCTCTGATATGGCCATAAAAATATTTTGTTCCTTACACTTGTGCCTAGGAAAGTATTTGTCATCACAATTATAACAAAGGCCTTCGATTTGGCGTTCAACCATTTCTTCCCTGGTCAATTTCTGGATCTTTAGTGGAGTAGAAGGAGAAGTGGGAGTGACTGGTTTAGTGCGAGGAATAAATGAGGGTTTTCGGTTTTGAGAATATACAACTTGTTGTGCTTCGTTATCTCTTTTAGTAGCATCCACCTAACTTTGAGGCCGAGCCATGAGGACATGGGAACAAATCTCATCCTTGAGGCCACTGATAAAACATTCTCGAAAAAAAACATCATACATGCCCTCTGTAGGGAAAGCCAATCACTCAAATGTAGCTCTAAAGTCTTCCACTATGCTAGATTATTTCAACTTTGTCAAACGACCTAAATGGTTGGTGTTAGTGTCAAATCATTCATAAAGCTCTGCCACAAAGTGTTTCCAAGCCACATACCCTTGGCATACATTTTTTCTCCATTTCCAACATTTCCAACATTCTTGATCTAAATGGAGAAAACCATACCGGAGTTTGGACAACTCATATGTGATGTCATACAAAGAGAAATAATGTTCCATTTGAGTTACCCAGTCAATGGGATCTGAGCCATCAAATTTGGTCACATCCATACGTGGAAGGCATAGGTCACATTGAAAGTTATGGGAATGAAAAGTATGGGAATGAGAGGAAGTTTCACCTTCAATTTGCAAAGGTGGGTCAAATGAAGGAAGATCTGCAGGAATATGCAGCTTGGCACAGATCATCGTAGTGAAGGAGACAAACTGGGTATTGGAGGATTCAAGCTGGGTAGCGAGGTCTTTTTTGAGGTCCTCTATTTTGGCATTGATGGAGGAATGCATGTTTTTATTGACGGTGGAAACATCAGAACTGCTTTGTCTCACTTCTTGTTGGGTTTCTGTGAAATTAGAGTACAAGGAATTGAAGCGAGCTTCCAAGTCTTAGCTATGGGTGTGGGACATGATTAAGAGGGAACACAAAAAAAGGGCAGTTGAGACCACACCAAAAATGGGTTATGGGTGAAGTGTATCACAACGATCAGGGTGACAAGTGTAATCAAATGAGGTAAATCCTAAATAAGGTTGTTGGAAGGTGGTTGGGTCCACAAAAAAAAACTTTGTTGAAAAATGATAGGTATGATTGCGATAAGGGTGAAGAGAGGAATCCAACATGATAGGTCTCAAATAATGGTGCTGACAGGATCCAAAATTTTGTTTTTACTCCTGCATATTTATACTTCAATCTGAAGAATACTGCAATGATGAAATTACCAAATGCTTCACAAGAAGAAATGTGTAGTAATTTCGTAACCTGAATGCACGAGACAAAATTACATGGAAATAGATCTTGTATGTTGTTTTTGTTTCCATCCCAAGGGTTAGGGTATTCAAGGGTTCTGCAGACAAGGTTTTTCCCTGTGCTATAGCTCTTTGATATACGTGCGAGGTCCAACAATAGTACTCGACCCAATATCTCAAGGAACCAACTAAGGAGGCTATATCGTGCCCTTAGCTGTACTACCCGACTACCCAAGTACTAGAGAGTATGTTTCCAAGTGTTGTTCTCAGTGGAACTATAGTAGTCAAGAGGCCAATCAGTTTATCTATGGAGGCCTTCAGGAGATCTTGGCCAATATGTATACATGTGTTGTATGATGCGCTACCACTCGAAGGGGTACCAACATGGGTTACAAGGGTGGCCAACAGATGTGCACTTAAGTACCCCTTGTATTTCATACATGTATGAATCCCCGACCATGGGTTTATGCACGTAACGCCAAATCTCTGTAGCTTAAAGAAGTCGGAATACATCTCTACCCTGAAAAAAAATTACCCACAATTTTCTGCCAAGGAAGGTTCTCTGATACCACTTTTAATATTCCAAATACACAATAGTATGCATAACATAAATAATTAGCTATAAATGGCATATAAATAATGATATAACTAGACCTATGCCACAATAATACCATAATATTACCAAAATAACACCAGAAATAACACTTTGATTACTGAGAGAAATGTTCACTTGCCTCTTCGAGGGGGAAACCTCCAGCATAGCATATCTCTATTACAATAATATCCAAGACAAAGATTCTCATACCATCTACTCCTATTTATACTAAATATGTCTATCCAAAATAACAATCTAGAGGAAGATCCTTCTAGAAGCAGAAGCTTCTATTAGGTCTTCTTACATTTGACTTATTCTTCCTTATTGCTAGGCCTTATTAATAATGATCTTTATTACACGGAAATATATTATTCTACCTACGTGAGGGGTTAGGTCCCTAACAATTCCATTCATCTTGCAAAGAACTTGGCCTTCCATTCAAAGACTAAGAATATACATCTCAGGTACCATTTCATACAATCTGTCTTGGAAGATGGACATTTGAAGTTGGAAAATATACATACTAGCTAGAATCCTGCAGAGATGTTAACAAAGGGAGTAGCTAGGGAGAAACTGAGTTCCTGCTCAGTTTCAGTTGTTCTTCAAGAATGAAGGTGAAGATGAGATTTTTTTTGGTCCAAGGTGGAGTATAGTCCAACAGGTACATCAGTAGTGGAGTTGTTTTGATCAGTCTCCAAGTGGGAGATTGTTGGTTGTGGAGCCTGATTATCTTCCTAATTCAAAGGTTTGTTCAGCCGTGATTCGACCCCATTGCCTAATGGGGATGGTGTGGGGGTGCTTTCCCCCCCACAACTGTCTCTAGGGGGGTCCAAGGGGGGGAGATGAAATTTTTTTGTAGCCCCTCCCTGGCGAGGGATTCAGGGGCAGTGCCCCTGAACCGAAATATTGGGAAAAATCACCTTGTAAAATGTTGTAATTTCATAGTCAATCTGGACTGTTCATTATAAGGTCAGATATACTACGGTAGAATTTATTTTTAGGGTTTTTTTCCCTAGAAGGAAACCCTCTCTTATGAGGGAATTATATTGCAGTTGTGTATTATCGTGAATGTTGTATTCCAAGAGAGGATATTGCGAGACAAAGAAGAGAAATTTAGATCGGTTGAGTTGTAGGTTGTATCCCTTCATTTTTCTGGATAATAAAATGGAAGGAACTGGCAATTTCTCTGGTGGAAATATCCCACATTGGGTGAACCACATATATCTGTGTCTTTATTGTATTGTGTATCTTATGTGTTTTATTTCCACATTTGTTTTATTTTATTTCTCCGTGAATCTATTTTTCTAACAACTGGTATAAGAGTGAAAGTTAACTCACAGGAAAAGAGGGTTCCTGGTTCTAGTGGGAGAAATGGTGGAAGATGGAAATTTTAGGGTTGAGAAATTTAACGATAAAAACTACCAGTTATGGAAGATGCATATGAAAGATTATTTATATCAGAAGGATATATTCCTACCATTTGGAGGAATAACAAACAAGTTGACGACCATGAAGGATGAAGAATGGGAGGTTCTCGACATAAAGGCATTGGGAACGATACGACTGAGCTTGGAAACTTCGGTGGCTTTCAATATTTCAAAAGAAAAGACAATGAAAGAACTGATGGATGCATTAGATAAACTATATGAAAAACCCTCAACGTCTAATAATGTACTTATAATGAAGAGATGATTTAATATGAAGACGTGAGAAGGAGGGTCTATTGTAGATCATTTAAATGAATTTGATACAGTTACTAATCGACTAAATTATGTAAAAGTGGACTTTGATGATGAGGTCATGGATATTCTAATCCCGTGCTCATTGTTAGAAAGTTGGAAAGGCTTTTTCATGGTTTTAAATAACTCTTTCTCTATTTCAAACACTCTAAAATTTGATGATGTTTTTGGTGTTATCCTTAGAGAGGAAATGCGACTAAAAAACACAGATGAGACATCAAGTAATTCATTAAACATGGAGAACAGGGGAAGATAAAAGGATAGAGGAAAGGGCTTAGGGAATCATGGTAATTCTAGGAAGGGAAGATCCAAATCCAGAATGGGAAAGATAGAGTGGTGGAATTGTGGGAAGAAAAGACATCTGAAGAAATACTGCAGACCTCCAAAGAAACAAAGAAATGGACAAGAAGAGAAAAATCAAGAAGAAAATGTAACATGTGATGTGTTACAAGATACTTTGATTCTTTCTGTAGATAATATTTTTGAGTCTTGGTTAGTAGACTCAGGGGCTCCATTTCATGTCACACCCCATAGGAAACATTTTCTAGATTATGTTCAAGGTGATTTGGACAGGTTCATTTGGGTGATGATGCACCATGAAAAATTGTTGGAATGAGAAAAGTACAAATAAAGAAAAAAAATGGAAACTAATGGTTGTTGAAAGAGGTAAGACATGTTTCTGTTCTAAGAAAAAATATAATTTCAATAGGGCATTTGGCAAGTGAAGGTTGTGTATCCACATTTATAGATAAGGTGTGGGAGGTCACCAAAGGATCACCGATGATAGAAAAGTGAGAGAAGGTAGGTATATTGTATTTATGTATTGGTAAAACTAATTATTCTATCTCTTTAGCTTCGATATGAGTGGATACAACACTTTGGAATCATAGGCTTAGACACATGAATGAGAAGGGGATGCAAATACTTCACAAAAGGAATTTTTTGCTAGATCTTAGACACATTGATTTGAATTTTTGGGAGAATTACGTTTACGGAAAACAAAGAGAGTTAGATTTATTAATGTTGGAAAAGAAAAGAAGAATGAAAGGTCAGAGCTTGTGCATACAGATGTATGGGGACCAACTCATGTATCATCTCTTAGTGGCTCTCGTTATTATGTTACTTTTATTGATGATGAAACTAGAAAAACTTTGGTTTATTGCCTTCGACAAAAATATGATGTTTTTGATACTTTTAAGAAATGGAAAGCTTTGGTTGAGAATGAGAAAGAAAAAAGGTTGAAGTGTCTCGGATCAGACAATGGAGGTGAATATTGAAATAAGGAGTTTGATGATTACTGTTCATACCATGGGATTTGTAGAGAAAAAATAGTTCCAGGAACACCACAAGCAAATGGTGTGTCAGAAAGGATGAACAGGACAATCATGGAGTGTGCCAGGAGTATGACATTGCATGCTGGGTTTCCCTTACAGTTATGGGCAGATGTTGTAGATATTGTTGTTTACTTAATAAAAAGAGGACCTTCAAGCTCTTTAAATGGTGGAATTCCATAGGAGGCATGGACATGTAAAAAGGTAAACTATTTTTTTAAGACTTTTGATTGTGAAGCATTTGTCCATATTGATAAAGAAAATAGAAAAAATCTTGAGGAAAAATCCAAGAAACGTACCTTTATTGGATATGATGTTAATGATTTTGGTTATCGCTTATGGGATTATGAAAATCCCAAAATCATTAGGAGTATAGATGTCATATTCAATGAGAAGGTCATGTACAAATATCAGTTGCAGAGAAAAAAATAGGAAAAAAAAACCTATAATACACAGTGCTTGATGAGATCACTGAAAAATAAACTCCAAAGGTACCAGAAAATAAAAATGTACAACAACAGAAGAAACATGTACCTCAAACTCCTGCAAGTGTTGTCACAAGATCTACTAGTTTAAGTAGACCCCCTGAATGATACTCTCCTTCATTGTATTATTTATTGTTTATTGATTCTAGTGAACCAAAATGTTATGAAGAGGCAATGCAGGTAGAAACTAAAAAGAAGTGGGAGAAAGGAGTAAAAGAGGAAATAGATTCCTTGGTAAATAACCAGACTTGGGACTTGGTTCAATTGCCTCCAAGAAAAAGAGCATTGCAGAATAAATGGGTTTACAAGTTGAAGGAATAAGATGGAAGAAAAAAACAGTACAAGGCTAGACTTGTTGTAAAGCGGTTTGCACAAAAGAAAGGTATAGATTTTGATGAAATATTTTCTCCTGTTGTTAAGATGACTTCAATTAGGACTATTTTAAGTCTTCTGGAAGTAGAATATTTGCATCTTGAACAATTATATGTAAAAACATCTTTTCTCCGTGGGGATTTGGAGGAAGAGGTTTATATGTAGAAACCATAGGGGTATGAGGTCAAAGTGAAGGAGAATTCAGTATGCAGGAAGAAGAAAATATTGTATGGCCTAAATCAAGCTCCAAGGCACTGGTATTTGAAGTTTGACAGGTTTATGGATGAACAAGGTTACAATAGATTTCATTCTCATTGCGATGTTTATTTTAAAAGGCTAAAAAATGGAAGCTATATTATCTTACTATTGTATGTAGATGGCATGCTTGTTGTGGGGTCTAATATGAAGGATATAAATTTTCTAAAGAAGAAATTAGCTAATTCATTTGCGATGAAGTATTTAGGTGTTGCAAAGAAAATACTTGGTATGAGAATAACAAGTGATGGGAAAAATCACAAATTGACTTTGTCTCAGGGTGAATACATAGAGAAGGTGTTGGAGAGGTTTAGAATGTAGGATGCAAAACCAGTTAGTACACCTTTGGCCAAACATTTCAAATTAACTAAGGAAATGTGCCCCAAGACACATTAAGAAATATAGTACATGTTCAGGGTCCCTTATTCATAAATAGTCGACAGCTTGATGTATTTGATGGTTTGCACAAGAACAAATATTGCACATGCAATGGGAGTTGTGAGAAGGTATATGAAAAATCTAGGTAAAGAAAATTGGGAGGCGGTAAAGTGGATTCTCAGGTATTTGAGAGGTGCTAATAGCCATGCATTCTATTTTGGAGGTTCAGACATTGTTCTACAGCGATATGTTGATTCATATATGACAGGTGATAAAGATACTGGGAGGAGCACCACATGATATGTTTTTACTGTCCGTGGAACAATGGTAAGTTTGATTTCAAAACTACAAAAGGTTGTTTCACTTTAAACAACAAAAGAAGAGTATGTTTTTGCTATAGAGGCTAGTAAAGAAATTATTTGGTTACAGAGGTTTATGGAGGAATTGGGAAAGAAGCAGAAGAATAGAAGGTTGTACCATGACAGTGAGAGTGCCATTCATCTTGCAAAGAACTCAACCTTCCTTTCAAATAATATGCATATTCAACTCAACTACCATTTCTTACAATCTGTCTTGGACGATGGACATTTGAAGTTGGAAAAGATACATACTATCCAAAATCTTGCATAAATGTTAATAAAGGGAGTAATCAGGGAGAAATTGAGTTCCTACTCAGTTTTAGTTGGTCTTCAACCATGAAGGTGAAGATGCGAATATTGTTAGGTCCAAGGTGGAGTATAGTCCAGCAGGTACATAAACAATGGAGTTGTTGTGATTAGTCTCCAAGTGGAAGATTATTGGTTGTGGAGACTAATTATATTCTTAATTCATAGGTTTGTTTCATCCATGCTTTGACCCCATTCCCTAATAGGGGGCTGTCATAGGGATTCCCCCCCACAACTTTTGCAAGGGGGGTCCATGGGTCGAAGACAATTTTTGTAGCCCCTCTCTAGTGAGGGATTCAGGGGTATCGCCCCCAAAGATAAATATTGGGAAAACTTATCTTGTAAAATATTGTAATTTCGTAGACAATCTGGACAGTTCATTATAAGGTCGCATATCTGACAACACAAGTTATTTTTATGGTTTTTTTCCCTAGAAGGAAACCCTCTCTTATGAGGGAATTTTATTGCGGTTGTGTATTATCTTGAATGTTGTATTATGAGAGAGGATACTGTGAGAGAAAGAAGAGGAAGTTAAAACAATTGATTTGTAGGTTGTATCCCTTCATTTTGTTGGATAATAAAAAGGAAGGACCTAAAAATTTCTTTGGTGGACCTAGCCCACACTGGGTGAACTACATATATATGTGTCTCTATTGTATTGTGTATCTTTCATGTTTTAATTCTTCATTTGTTTTATTTTATTGCTCCACGATCCTATTTACAAAAAAATGGTATCAAAGTGAAAGGTAAATCGTAGGAAAAGAGAGTTCTTGGTTCAAGTGGGAGCAATGACGAAAGATGGAAAGTTTAGGGTTGAGAAATTTAACGACCAAAACTACCAGTTATGGAAGACGTACATGGAATATTATTTATATCAGAATGATCTATTCTTGCCATTGGGCATAATAGAAAAGAATTCAATGGCCATGAAGGAAAAAGAATCAGAGGTTCTCAACATAAGGGCACTAGGAATGATGCAGCTGAGCCTGGCAGCGCCGATGGATTTAAATATTTCAAAAGAGAAGACATCGAAGGAACCAATGGATGCATTAGCTAAACTGTATGAAAAACCCTTGGCATCCAAAAAGGTATTTCTAATGAAGAGATTATTTAATATGATGTCAGAATGTGGGTCTATTGCATATCATTTAAATGAATTTAATACGGTTACTAATCAGCTAATTTCATTAAAAGTGAACTTTGATGATGAGGTTAGGGCTCTTCTAATCCTGTGCTCATTTATAGAAAGATGGAATGGCTTGGTCATGGTTGTAAGTATGTCTGTCTTTGGTTCAAAAAATCTAAAATTTGATGATGTTGTTGGTGTTATCCTTAGCAAGGAAATTCGACGGAAAATTACAGGTGAGACATTAGGTAATGCATTAAACATGGAGATCATGAGAAGACAAAATGATAGAGGAAAGGGCTTAGGGAAACACAAGAATTATAGAAAGGGAATATCCAAATCTAGACTGAGAATGATAGAGTGGTGGAATTGTTGGAAGAAAGGACATCTGAACAAAGACTACAGAGCTCCAAAGAAACAAAGATATGGACAATCAAAGAAAAATCAAGAAGCAAATGTAACAGGTGATGTGCTACAAGATGCTTTGCTTCTTTCTGTAGTTAATATTTATGAGTATTTGGTACTAGATTCAGGGGATTAATTTCATGCCACACCCCATAGGAAACATTTTCTAGATTATGTTCAAGGTGATTTTGGACAGGTTCATTTGGGTGATGATCCAACATGCAAAATTGTTGGAATGGGAAAGGTACAAATAAAGAAAAATAATGGAATCAAATGGTTGTTGAAAGAGGTAAGACTTGTTCCAAATCTAAGAAAAAATATAATTTCAACTGGGCAGTTGGCAAGTGAAGGTTGTGTATCCATATTTACAAATAAGGTATGGAAGGTCACCAAAGGATCACTAGTGATAACAAAAGGAGAAAAGGTAGGTGCATTTTATTTATGTATTGGTAATATTGATTGTTCTATCTCCTTAGCTTCTACATAAGTGGATACAAAACTTTGGCATCATAGGCTTGGAAACATGAGTGAGAAGAGGATGCAAATACTTCACAAAATAAATTTGTTCTCGTATCTTAAACAAATTGATTTGGATTTTTGTGAGCATCGTGTTTATGGAAAACATAAGACAGTTAGATTTCTAAGAGTCAGAAAATAAAAGAAGAATGAAAGGTTAGAGATTGTGCATACAAATTTATGGGGATCAGCTCAGGTATCATCTCTTGGTGGCTCTCATTATTATGTTACTTTTATTGATGATGCAACTAGAAAAACTTGGGTTTATTGCATTCGACAAAAATACGATGTTTTTGATACTTTTAAGAAATGGAAAGCTTTGGTTGAGAATGAGACAGGAAAAAGGTTGAAGTGTCTCAGATCAGAAAATGGAGGTGAATATTGCAGCAAGGAGTTTGATGATTATTGTTCATACCATGGGGTTTGTAGAGAGAAAACATTTCCAGGAACACCACAAGAAAATGGTGTGTCAGAAAGGATGAACAGGACAATCATGTAGCGTGCAAGGAGTATGTGATTACATGTTGGGTTTCACTTACAATTTTGGGAAGATGTTGCAGATATTGTTGTTAACTTAATGAAAAGAGGACCTTAAAGCTCTTTGGATGGTGGAATTCCAGAGGAGGCATGGACATGTAAAAAGGTAAACTATTCTTTTTTGAAGACTTTTGGTTGTGAAGCATTTGTCCATATTGATAAAGAAAATAGATCAAAGATTGAGGAAATATCCAAGAAGTGTTCCTTTATTGGATATGATGTTAATGATTTTAGTTATTACTTATGGGATTATGAAAATAAAAAAATAATTAGGAGTAGAGATGTCATATTAAATGAGAAGGTCATGTACAAAGATCAATTGCAGGGAAAGAAACAAGAAAAACAAAAACCTGAATACATAGTGCTTGATGAGACCACTGAAAATTCCAAAGATACAAGAAAATCAAAATGTACAACAACAGGAGAAGCAGGTACCTCAAACTCCTGCAATTTTTGTTAGAAGATCTACCAGGTTAAGTAGACCCCCTGAATGATAATCTCCTTCATTGTATTATTGATTGTAGACCTATTCTTGTGAACTAGAATGTTATGAAGAGGTAATGTAGGTAGACACTAAAAAGAAGTGGGAGAAAGGCATGAAAGAGGAAATGGATTCCCTTGTAAATAACCAGAATTGGGACTTGGTTTAGTTTTCTGTAGGAAAAATAACATTGCAGAATAAATGGGTTTACAAGTTGAAGGAATACTATGGAGGGAAAAATGATACAAGGCTAGACTTGTTGTAAAGGGGTTTGCACAAAAGAAAAGTATATATTTTGATGAAATATTTGTTAATGTTTATGCCATTATTATAGTTCTTTTCATTTCAATAGATAAGAGCATCATAAGAACAAGATCACTGAGAAATACACATTCACAAGAGACACAACATTTATCCTGGGAAACCCTCTAGGGGAAGAAAACCCAGGAAAAAATTCCTTATCATAAATAGCTTATACAATGTTCAAGAGATAACTCAAACCAATACAGATAGTCCTCTCCAAGAGATGCACCACTCTTATTCTCCTCTCTCCAACTGGTAATTGCAGCTTGCCTCATAAGAGAATGAGCAAGTGAGTTTTTTTTTTTTTTGTGTCTAAGAAGTGAGGTGCTAGCCTCTTATTTATATCAACCTAGCACATGTGAAAGGTCACCATCTAGTAGGGCCGACCTCTCACTCTGGGTGGGTAAACCCACCTTTAATTAATTCTGGGTCTTCCATTATAACTGCTGGGGCCGACTTCTTATTCAGCACTTTGTAATTTTCCGATGACCAATCCGGATGTTGGAGCCGCCCGTAATTTATTATAACCCTTCACATTTTTCAGACTTTGATACTTGAAGTCTAAAGATGGCCTTTTGATTTTTCCTCCTCGGGACTTTGAAAAAATCCTACAACCTTGTCAAATAAGCAGCAATATTTTTTCTCCCCTTGAAACAAATCCGCTTTCGTAATAATGACTTGATCTTTTTTCTTTATTTTGGGATCTCGCAAGTCGAATGTTTTAAGCCTTGAATTCACACGTCCCGAGTCGCGAACCGACGAACTCAGGTTAAGTTCTCACTCTAGACAGTTATCAGGGTAAAGTTTTTAACTCAATGATTAGACGTCGTCGGGGTTTCGCGCCTCGACGTTCGTCAAACATAAATGTTTTTCCTTACAGTTCCGAGAGCCAAGGACGTGAGGTACTTGTGGGTTAACCTTGGTCAAAGATTAGAGACAAAAAGCTAATCATGGTTAAAATGAGGCTCGACGCTTCGCCACTCGACGTTATCATTTCAAAAGTCAAGTTGTCTAAAACTTCGACGCACGAAACCGCGATGTGATTATAGCATGATTAATTAATCACCTAATCCAATTTCTTCTTAATCCTAATTAAGTCTTAATTATCTCTATCTCGTAGTTTCGTGACTCAACACACTAGTTTCTTAAGTTTTTACCTTCGAAGTTCCGAGTCGCGATACGGCGAGTAAATCAATTATGAAATTAATCAAGCTTTAACTCACGATTATCTTTAATTAAGCCAAAATCGTCACTCACAGTCTTGCGAGTTGAAGACTCAAAGTGTTGAAAAGAAATCCACGATGTTGCGAAAATCCGAAAAGATTATTAACGTTGCTAGGTTTGAATATTTTAAAGTAAAGCAGGATATGTCCCACGCATCGAGGCTTGCACATTTCCCGAGGTAACTTTTTTGCTCTCCATACTCCGACCGACTGGAAAGTCGCCAAACATTAATGACATTAATGGATAATTAGGGTGAATCCACAAAAAATAAGATCGGATTTTACGCAATAAATTTGTTTCTAATGGCGATTTGACAGACTCATTTCGAAAGTATAGAATTTTCAAATATATACGGGAGTCTCATTTTGTTATAATGAAAACTTTTTTCATAAGCAAGCAGAGCTCGTCATTTTCCGAGTAAATTAACTTCTGTATGTATACAGAGGTTTATCGCAGAAGAGCGAAAACGCAAGTTTCAGTCATGGCTCCACGGAAAGCGACAAAGGCAAATGTCGAAGTTACAAGTCAGGGCTCAGACAATGTCTCTGATACTTCACCCCGAAGTGTCGAATCAATTCCCGACTGGTCGCATGTGTCCAATGTTCTGCAGACAGAATTAGTTGATTACTCAGACGATTCTGACGACAATGAAAGAGACGATTTACACACCAAGTATAAGATAGTCGTCCAGTCCGGGATGCACAGAATAGCAACCAGGCCCCGGTTGCTTCCTTACTATGACATGATCCGCTGGGCGTTGGAACACGTAGACCTGTCCACCAGAACAATTATGAACAGTCAGTGAGTGACTATCGGAACTTTCCGACCCGAGCATTTACAAAGCATGTACAAGCTGCCTGCTACATCTGAATATACATATGGTGTGGATTTCTTGGAAGAATTCAAGGAAAAAGAGTGCATTCAATACGACAAAACCATGCCTGGTTTGATCAAAGACTGGGTTTTGGGGGCCGCGAAATTCAGAGAAAATGAGCAGGGCATCTATTCTATTTCTTCTTTGGAGCCACAATATAAGTATGTGGCCATGATGACATGTCGGTTGTTCGGGCGAGAAGACACCTCGCATTTATATATCTCTTGGGTGCCTCTCATGTTTCGGGTCGCTGAAGGTTGCTCATTCAATTGGGCAAAGATTCTCTCAGACAGCTTGGCCAACAGGGTCATAAAATATCGGGAGCAAAAGGAAGATGGGAAACCGTCAACGTTTTACATGTCATCATATATCATGGATGCGATTTGTTCCACGACACCTTTCCCCTTGATGAGTTGGGCTTGGACTCCAACCCAAGAAAAACCAGTGCACGAATACCATGATAAATTATGGGAAAATAAGGCAGGAAAGTTCCTATATGAGATTTTCAATTGGGTGATGGTGCCCCTGAACATCACTATTTTTGTTCACCCGCCACCTCGCATATCGGATAGCATTTCTACAGGTCTGAGTGGCATCGCAGATTGGTATGTAGAAGTAGAGTTCTCATACATCAGAGTTTTCGAGGCTTCTGTTCCCCCTCATGCGTTGCCTTTGTTCATTCCCGATAAACTAGCTTGTCGAGAGGTTGCATGGAAAACAGTAATCAGAGGCGTAAGCAAAGAACTCAAGGGATATTCAAAGAAGGTATGGCCTTCTTTTCCCATTTGAATGAATTCATATTCTTTATTAGATTTCGGGCATGCCAAAGCCGAGGCTGCTGCCCTGGAGGACCTAAAGTTGGTCTCCATTGAGATTAAAAAACATGATCCACAGAAAATTGTGAGCAATCATTTGGCTCATGTTGGGCTGAAGAGATTCAAACATGAAAATTCCCCATCGGACGACATTTTCTGAGGAGAGAGATCTTATGAAGAAGTGTTAGCCCGGATCCAATCGCTAGCACCCGAAGACACAACAGTTGTGTTGAGATTCCCGGAGCATAGGCGAAGATGTCTTCCCACGGTTTTGGGAGGTTTGGCCATTGCCGAGACAAAACAAAAAAATGATGAAGATGATACAGAGGTAATATCTATTCCTGGACAACAACAGGAAGAGGAGAAAACGAGTAATCCCGAAACAAAAGAGAAGACTCCAGACCCTCCAAGCAAACAGAGTTCAGAGGTTGAAGGAAAAAATCCAGACCCTCCAAGAAAACAGAGTTCGGAGGTTGAAGGAAAAACTCCAGACCCACCGAGAAAGCAGATATCAGAGACTGAAAAAGAAACTCCAAATACTCCAAAAGAACAGAACCCTGTCAATACTCCAAAAGAATCAACAAAGCAAATAGGGAAACCCATCACCTCGGTCACACCCTTGCAGTCGGCACAGGGAGATGTTAGCGAGGGATGGATATTTGGTGAAGAACTGAGGCTTATAAGGGCAGAGGAACTCCCTCCGAATGAGTTCTTTTTTGATAAAAAGAGAAAAGATGTAGTGAAACGAGAATTTTATCAAGAGGGAGAGTCCACTGTTAAAAAATACAAAATCATGACAGATGGCAAGAACAAGAAAAGTGACCAGCTTGCTACTGAAATCGCTGGAACACTGGGCGCCTACGCTTCGGAAAATCAATTCTCGGTTGGGCAGATGAATCACCAATTAAAAATAAAAAATCGCCTCATCAGGACCCTCGAGGCCAGATTGACTACATCCATAGAGAATGCCAAAGGCCAGGCCAACACAGAGATGGAACAGGCTAGATTGGCTGATAAGAATGAAATAGAAACGCTCAAAGCTAAGTTGGAACAAGCGCATTCAGTGATCCGAGACGGTCGGGTGTAGGCTGGTCAGCAGAGGAATATGATCACAGAGCTACAGGCTCAGTTAGAGGTCATTGAAAACAGGGTGATCGACATAGAGGGGTTTAAATCCTGAGCGATCGATATTCGGAGCAGGATCTCTTCTGTACAGCAGAATCTGTTAGACAAAGTGGGAGTGATTCAAGAAGATTGCTTGTCGATGCATCAGATTTCCGAGAATCTGACCGTCAGAGAAAGGAAATCCGAAGCTGCTCGGGTCGCCTTTCAAGAGGCAATGATAGCTACTAACAACAGATTTTTTGCAGGTTCTCCCGGGCTCACCATTGCTGAACAAACTAGAGGTAACATTCTGTTAAAATATTGGGAACATACTATTACCTTAAGCAAGGAACATGCTCAAAAAGTAACCAATTCATTAGAAGAAGCCTTCAATACTATCGATGGTGAGCTGCTAGGTATGGAGAGCGGGGGTGATTTAGAAATGTTAAGGCAAATGAATGTAGATCAGATTTCCCTCGACCTGAAAGAGAAGAATGAGAAAGATTCAGCGGATATCTCCGAGATGGACAGGGTGGACATGGCTCAAATTGACAAACACTTAATTCAACCTAGTGCACAACTAAGTTCCCTTGACATCGTTGATGCACAAGTGGGAGATAAGCTGTCGCAGTTAGCCCAAGAGTGATATTTCGCCGAGGCCAGCTGTCAAGCGGAACCTTCGCAGCTTGTGTCCCAGTTTGTGGAAAAATGTATCATGTTCACCGAATCCACGCAAAGACAAGCACCTGGCGCCATTTGAAAATAGAGTAGGAGAAAAGAGAGTGATTTCTCTCTTTTTGGTTGTAACTGAATTTGAGAAACAGTTGGGTTTCTTAACTGATCTGCCAAGTTGTATAAATATACCACAAAAAGAAGAAGAAATGGCTGGATCTTTTTGGTTTCGATTGTAATAGAATTTTGCATTTGAAGAAATTAATATACGAGCAATTTGGAGATTCTCGATTCCGTCCAGATTGTGTTATCAAGTTTGCTTCTTTGTACTTCATGTTTCATTTCTTTTCATTCGTTCATAATTGATATGCTTTGTTATAACTTAGTACGACTACTACTATAACAAAAGAACTCTGGTTTTCTGTGTTTGTTTATTGTCTTTCCTCTGCACCAACTATCAGTGGGTGTAAGACCAATTTGCGATTTCAGAATTCTACGTTAATTCTTCGATATTGTCAGTTATTTTCTTACTAATTTCCTCTTCTGTTATATGTGATTTTTCTCTTTGATAGGAATCTTGCACTATATGCAGCTAAATGTATTTCTCCCATCTCACACTTTTATTTAAATACAATACAGTTACGGGAAAGAGCCTTCAAATAGCATTTTTATTTTATTCCATAAACTCAATGTTCTCTTTATTTCGACCAAATCAAGACAACATTTAAGCCTCATCGTCAAATATTTTCCTAACCTCACTGTTCCTCCATGACTGTCCCTGTAGCGACATAACCTAACATTGAACCTGGACTATCTAATCAAACACATATTGCCTTAAACCTTTTTGATACAATCCTTAAAACTGCAAACAACCGGGAAGAACTTGAACGTTCATGTGCAGCCATTGAACAAGATATAAATAATCAGGAACAGTTGGAAGCTAGACGTCGCGAACATAGAAACCTTCCCTAGTTTCCTCACCGAAGGTGTTATTACCCTTTTATCCATCTTTCACATACTTTCAGATGCCTTGACACTGCACGTTAAGCCTTAGTACAGACTCAAGAACAACATCGCAAAAGGGGATTTGGTCCTTATAAAATTACCGACATGATTAATCCTCAATGGGGATTAATCCAATAACAATAATAATAATAATGACATGATTAATCTGCAATGGGGATTTAATCCAATAATAATAATGACATGATTAATCCACGATGGGGATTTAATCCAATAACAAAATAATAATAAGAATGCTCTTCGTAGTTACATTATTTCAACACTCCCCCTTAACAAGAAGGGTATTCTTCATCAACATCAGGCGAGAGAGGTCTGCATCATCAGTGGCATCTGGAGGAAAGTATCATCAATATCATATTGAACCATTGTCTAGCACATTTTCGAGTCATCGAAATTTTTCTTCATCAGCAACATCATCATTCTCGAAAGAATGTTATCATCATCTGCATCAAATATATATCAGTAAAAATGATACCTCATCACAGCACTAGGCTAGCACACCACAATACTACACTAGCTCAATGTCACAGTGGTTAAGCTGGTAGCTCAGTGTCAGTCACATCTTGCTTTACGTCTAACAACTAGGTCAGAAGCAAGTAATATCATCATCTCGCTTTACGTCTAACAACTAGGTCAGAAGAGAGGAATCACAACGTCATGCTTTACGTCTAACA
>ML796752.1:41443-55165 GCA_009831015.1 Picea engelmannii
CAATGGTGCAATAGTGTTCTAATAACCAATCACACAACACATAAATTCCAAGGTGCAAGAGAATTTAATTACTAAAGAAATCATACAAGGACATAAGTTAAGGAACAATGTAATCAACTTTATTTTGTTTTCAAGGTGCAAAATAATACATCTACTTTACTTCAAGGCCTTTGATTAATCAATTTCTGAATTCAACCATAAATCAACATTATTCCAAGGTACACGTGTGATATAAATACTGAATTAACATAATCAACATAATTACAATGCACACAATTAATCTAAGCACTTAGGAAATCATACACCAACATTGTTACAATGTGTGCAAGTAATTTAAGGCGTAATCATTTAGGCATCATCATTAGTCCATAACACAAGAAATATAATTACTTAATCATTAGCACCATCCATGGTGCAAGGGAAATCAACACTCAATCATTTATACATTAACATTTTTAGTGGCGCAAGAAGTAAACTACACACACGACCATTCATACATTTCTTTTACATCATGGTGCAAAATAGTTATCAATTAAATTTAAGGCACAAAAGAAGTCTAATCTATTAAATTCAGGGCGCAAGAATCTAGTTACTCATCCATTTATTTCCACACACAAGGTAATCTAATCACATTAAATTCAGGGCACAAAAGAATAATTACAAGGAAATCACACGTCAACCCCATTCAAGGCGCGAAGTAAATTTAATTACTAATTTAATCATGCATCACCATTATTTCAAGGTGCTAAAAATATAACTATCCATTAATCAACCCTCTGTTTATCATGATCCAATAAAATAAAATAACTTAAACTCAGACAAAATCAACAAACAAGCGCAAGGTTGAATAAGGAAGGTATGAGAATAAAATTTAACATTCATAAGGCTGAGAACAACTTTTTAGCAAGGAAATCAGTCAATACATTGACACTCGTTATTTTAAGGATCTAATATAATTATTTATATAGAATTTAAAAAATTATTAACATAGATTCAACATGACCAAGAAGAAATCTATGTATTATTTATGTAATATGTATAAAGACAAATACAACCGAACATTTTATTTTTTATATAAAAAAAAGAAAAAGTAGATTCATCCCGACAAAGAAGAAAGCTATTGAGAATTGCCTCCAATTGCACCTATCAATTCAATTGTTTTTCTAGGAAGAATTTAATATATTCACAATATATCGGATGAATCTATAATAGATATAGATTCATAAGAATAAATAGTATACAAATCCGGATTCAATAGTATTATTCTTTCTAGGTTTACTATATTGGATAAATTTCATACATTGTAGATTGATAGGTATAAATGAATGCCAGCAAAAAGATTGGATACCATGTTGGGCATAGGAACAAGAAAACTGATGCACGAGCATCGTCAACAAAGCCATGTGGGATGACAAATCAGTGCCTTCGCGCACCTTTGAATCAATTCAGAATCTTAACACTGGCGTCTCCTACAAATATTTTTTTTGAATTGATTGAAAACTAAAGAAGATCAAAATGCTTGGGAGCTGAATGATCATGAGTGATCTGGGAGTTTCACTCCTAGACTTTAATATAACAGAACTTAAGTGCTAGTTAGTTTTTTTTCTTGATCACAAAGGTAGTTCTGAGAGGGAGTTAGTAGTTTTAGAGAGTTGTAGAAAAATCTCAAGATAGGAGAGGAGAGAGTGATAAGACTCAGTTGTAGTCTAGCCTTTGTAAAAATATGTATAGACATTCAAAGATAATACAAAATATATTTTCCTGCATATGAGTTTCTATGTGTTTATGTGTATTTGATGAATGTCATCTATGTGTGTTTGTGAGTTTATGTTGTAGATATATGAGGATATAATTCACTATATGTTAGAGATTTGTTGAATTGTTCTGGGTTCTTTAGGCTGTGCAAGGAGTGCACAACAAAGTATTGGAAAATCTATAGCCAGCGCAAAGAGTGTGCATCTGAACTCTATGGAGTCGGAAAAGAATGTGTCGCGAGGGCGCACTTGGGCGATGATAACTCAAGGGAAACCTCAAGGTTGTTGAATACCTTGGAGGGTAAACGGCATAGAGGAAGAACAAAGGGACAGAGTCACTAAGAACTATGTAGAGCTCTGCCAGGTAGGCATTGAGTAGGTGTCAGTGTGCAGAAGGAGAACTCTCTGTCGAGTTCAAAGAGAAGAGTATCAGAGAAAGATACTCACAGAGTTGTTGAAAACTCTGTAGAAAATGATCAGTAAGGAGTGCTTTGAGAGAGAGGTTTCCAGGAGGGCACAATAACCCTTTGAAGGGAGAAGAAGGGTTGAGCCCCTTAGGAGACTAAGTAAACCCAAAATATCAGAAGAGATAGCATTAGCAGAAATAGAGAAGAGACCCAAAAAGTTGGGCTCACAAGAGGAGCAAAGGTCGAAGCCTTTGAACACTTACAAACTCTTCTAAGTCAGAAGAAATAAAAATCTTAGGAGGAGGAACAACAACAACCATTGGATCTGTTGTTGTAATAAATCAGGACCGTTAGATCAGTGTCTAAGGAAGCAAAGGAAAACATCCAGGAGGAAAATATCCCAGCCATAGGATATGAGCACAGAGGATAGACAGTCGTCCCGATCAAGGTAAATTGCATGGACTATAATCCCTTTAGAGTGAATAGGAGAGTGGACTCATGAAGTTTCGAAGTTTCAAAGCCAGTTGGAACTGTCCATCGTCTAGGGGGATAGGTGGCAACATATCTGAGAGTTCGAGGAAAAAATTCATGAAATAGTGAAGTGTAGAGTGATTCTGGACCATCAGATCTAGAAGTGCATGTGGCAGAGATCCATGCACTCCAAGAAAAGGAGAAGGAACATGAAAGAGCATTAAATTTACGAAGTTCGAAGCTACAGAGATATCTTAGCCATTGAATGGAAGGTGGATACATGGAAACATATAAGAAAGCTTACGTATTCACGATTTGGAGGAATTGTGCCAAGTAGTTAGCAATTTACATGAAGTTGTGAAGCATGAAGAAAATATCAGTCGTTTGTTGTAGAGGACGCGAAGAAAATATCAGCGGTTGGTTGTAGAGAGATGTGAACCGTTGATCTGGTCTGAGAGATTTCGTCGGTCCAGAATTTGGAAAAATTGAGAGGAGCAGAGTATAGATTTCATGAAGTCGTGAAGTGTGGAGTGATTATGGATCATTGGATCTAGGAGGACACGTGGTGTTCGATCGACGACTCTGGATAAAAGTACTTTAGAGAAAGTGATGTAACGAATAAGCTTGAAGCACTAGACATGAAGTGCAAAGTAAATATCAGTCATTAATTGATTGGAGAGTTGAGGACCGTTGAGATGGTCTGAAAGGTTTCATCGATCTAGACTTCAGAAGAAGAGGGAGTAATTTGCATGCAAAAGTTTTGAAAAATGGAGTTCCAGAATAGATCGTAACCATTGGTTGTGGAAGGAGTGTGAACCGTAGATCTGGTCCGATATAATGGAAGAGAATTTGTGAAGCACTAAGTTGCGGAGTTATCAAGAGTTAATCCCAGGGTCATAGTCTGAGGTTATATGTGAGAAGGGCCTAGGAAGAGGAGCTAGCACCCATTACATTGGAATTCGCCAATTTGGAAATTAGAAGAATTGGCCACAACATATAGTGCAAACACCCAGAGTACAAAGCTCAGTAGCACCCTTTAAGTATGAGCCTGGTCACAGCCTGCAGTCACATTTAGTTTCCGCTAGGGGAAAAGAGGCTAAATCCTGAGATCTGGAATTAAATTTCCTTAGAGGATTCTGTGGGTGTTTGAGAATCCTTGTTCGTTGTTTCGAGCATGAGGAAGAAAATAGAGGCATGTGGATAAGGTTTTGTGGGCCTAGAAGAGGCTTGTAGAGTCAATACGACTCCTTGATAAGAACAATCCTAAACCAGAAGGTCACACAACCCTGAGGGGGAGTTGTGGGGTCTGCATCACAAACGTTGGGGGAAAAAAAATCGAAGGTGGTATCCATTGGTTAAAATCATAGAGGGAAAAAAAAGTCGTAGGTGGTATCCAATGTTTAAAATTTGCTGAGGGTAGAAAAGGAAAAATGCAGATCATATTGATGCAACTTCGTAGGGAAGAAGGGTGAAGGCACAGTTCCTTTGACTCCCAAAAACGCAGAGAATCAAGATGCAATTTTGTTGGGCAGAAGGGTGAAGGCATAGAGCCTTTGGCTCCCAAAAATGCAGAAACTAAAGATACAATTTTGCTGAGAAAAAATGCAAGGATACTCACCTTTACAAAACGTTGAGAGAAGGGTGAACCTGTAGAGAATTTAAAGGGAAACATCACAGGGTCTTTAAAGGGAAAAATGCAGAGTCTTTGAAGGGAATTTTGGAGGGAATTTTAAGGGAGAATCATAGAGTCCTTGAAGGGAAATTCACAGGGACTTTGAAGGGAGAACCGTAGAGACTTTAAAGGAAAACGTAGAGTGCCCCCTTCCCTAGACACTCGGGCATCCTTAAAGCATGCAACTTTCACAGAGGAAATAAGGATAGAACTCACTGAGAAATGGGTTAAGACACAAGGTTTATAACTACCAAAACACAAAGAATCAAGTAAAACAAATTTTCATTGAGAAAAGGAGGAAAACGTAGAATAGATGCACTCTCAACAATGCATAGATTAAAAAAAACCTTCACTGAGCAAAGGAATAAAAATCAGAGTAGATGCACTCCCGACCAATGCATAGATTAAAGCAATTTTTGCTGAGCAAAGGAAGAAAACATAGAGTAAAGAATGGTTACTATGTTGAGTGCATTTTAAAGAAAATGAAGAGGGTAATGTCTCATATATTTTTAGGAAACGCAGAGATAACCCTTGGGCAACCACCAATCAAGGATCGAAGAGATGAGGAGACCGATAAACAAATAAAAACTTTCACGATGGTGATATAACATGGGGAGAGAAAGCTATAAATTTAAAAATTTTCCTGAACTAAAATGAAGAAGAATTTTAACATCCTATGTGCATGAAATATAAAGAATTTTCCAATCACATAATCAACTTATTCGATATTTAATCAATCGTTCCAAGATCATACAATTTTATGAGTCACCCAATGTAATATAATCATTTCTCAATCGATTCAGTACCCATAAAATAAATTTCTGATTTAAAAGGATATGATTAACTAACAACAATGGTAAATATCATAACCGAATAGGTGAAAATATGATGGGCTTGATGATGATCCTTGGAGACAGGCATCCCTTCCTTTGTCTTCTTTCTAATCGTTGAGACTTCACTGGTACCTCCCAACCAACACTAGGGGTACTCTTCTTCCCGCTTAGCCCCCCGAGCCGCAAAGGGGCCACACACACACCACCAAAATCCTCTAGCTCCCAACTTGCCTCGCAAGGTAGAGACACCACTCTCTCTCTCAAGCTAGGTATCTTAACTCTCACAATTAAAACCAATCAAAATTTCTACAACATAACCTTACTCATAACTCGTGTGTTTCATTCCTCCACTCAACCATTTGTTTTATAGAATTTCCTTAGTGACAACTTGTCATTCACACATTTAATTTTTTTTTCTAAAATTTAATTAGGAATTATTCCCCCCATATACTTGTCACTCATTGCCTTATTTGCACCAATAAATCCACAATTTAATTTAATTAAAAGTCAATTTCCATCAGCCATCCTAAAAGCGCTCCTAAAATCACTCATGGTTGTCACTTTATTCCCTTTATTTCCCATTTATGACTAATTTCCTTCTAAAACGGAGTTGAGTCAAAATAGGAATGTTCTCTAGTTAAACTAGACTCTAGATACCTTTCTGTGCTTACACATTCTTGTGTGCTTTATTTATTTCTTTTTTTAATTTCTAATCTGGTATTTTATGCATACATGTGTATTGTATTAAATTTTTTAGATTTATTTTATCTCTCTTAATCTCTTAAGTTCGTTTACCTTTTCCTTATTTCATCTAATTTGTAATTTAGTTTTTTTCCTCTCATTAACTTAGACTTAGGCTTTGTTAAATTTTTATTTGCAAAATCTTAGACCATTAGGGATTATGATTAATAAATTCAATCATTAATTAATTAATTAATCAATTAAATAATTAAGAAGTGCTCAAGATTTTACAGGTTTAACATTCGCTCAAAGTTTTCTAGGCCACCTGTATTCATTGACTCACCTTTTTAATACTATGACGGGCCCTTCAAGACGCACTCCGTGCTCTAAGGGTGCCACTCGCCTTTGATTCAAATTTTAATTACGTGACGTGCCCTTCAATATGCACCACATGCTCCAAGGGTGTCACTCACCTTTTACTGGTTTTGGTAGTTGCCCAACCCTTGGATTCAATACTCCATTCAGGCAACCTTGCGAGAGACTAAGGGCCTCTAAGGTATAAGGACCCCACCTTATTGTGCACCCCTTATAATATTTGTGAGCAACTATCTCAATCTTCCCTCACGACATCGTGGATCACTCGAACTAGGTAAATGATAACCTACAGTTTGAGCCATGCTGGGAGCGCTAGTTTGAGAAGCAAACTCTTCTAAGTCGGAAGAAATAAAAATCTCAGGAGGAGGAACAACAACAACCATTGGATCTGTTGTTGGAAGAAATCAGGATCGTTAGATCAGTGTCTAGGGAAGCGAAGGAAAGCATCGAGGAGGAAAATATCCCAGCCATAGGATATGAGCATAGAGGATAGACAGTCGTCTGATAAAGGTAAATTGCATGGACTATAATCCCTTTAGAGTGAACAGGAGAGGAGACTCACAAAGTCTCGAAGTTTCAAAGCCAGTTGGAACTGTCCATCGTCCAGGGGGACAGGTGGCAACATATTTGAGAGTTCGAGGAAAAACTTCACGAAATAGTGAAGTGTAGAGTGATTCTGGACCATCAGTTCTAGAAGAGCATGTGGCTTAGATCCATGCACTCCGAGAAAAGGAGAAGGAACATGAAAGAGCATTAAATTTTTGAAGTCTGAAGCTGCAGAGATATCCTATCCGTTGGCTGGAAGGTGGATACATGGAAACATATAAGAAAGCTTGCGTATTCATGATTTGGAGGAATTGTGATAAGCAATTAGCAATTTACACGAAGTTGTGAAGCATGAAGAAAATCCCAGTCGTTGGTTGTAGAGGATGTGAAGAAAATATCAGTAGTTGGTTGTAGAGAGATGTGAACTGTTGATCTGGTCTGAGAGATTTCGTCGGTCCAGAATTTGGAAAAATTGAGAGGAGCAGAGTATAGATTTTGTGAAGTCGTGAAGTGCGGAGTGATTTTGGATCGTTGGATCTAGGAGGACACGTGGTGTTCGATCCACGACTCTGGATAAAAGTACTTTAGAGAAAGTGATGTAGTGAATAAGCTTGAAGCACTAGACATGAAGTGCAAAGTAAATATCAGTTATTGGCTGATTGGAGAGTTGAGGACCGTTGATCTGGTTTGAAAGGTTTCATCGATCCAGACTTCGAAAGAAGAGGAAGTTGCATGCAAAAGTTCTGAAACACAGAGTTCTAGAATAGATCGTAACCATTGGTTGTGGAAGGAGTGTGGACCATAGATATGGTCCGATATAATGGAAGAGAATTTGTGAAGCGCGAAGTTGTGGAGTTCTCAGGAGTTAAGCCCGGGGTCATATCTTGAGGTCATATGTGAGAAGGGCCTAGGAAGAGGAGCTAGCACCCATTACATTGGAATTCACCAATTTGGAAATCAGAAGAATTGGCCACAACATATAGTGAAAACACCTAGAGAACGAAGCTCAGTAGCACCCTTTGAGTATGAGTCTGGTCACAGCCCGCGGTCACATGATGTTTCTACTAGAGGAAAAGAGGCTAAATCCTGAGATCTGGAATTAAATTTCCTTAGAGGATTCTGTGGGTGTTTGAGAATCCTTGTTCATTGTTTCGAGCACGAGGAAGAAAATAGAGGCATGTGGATAAGGTTTTGTGGGCCTAGAAGAGGCTTGTAGAGTCGATATGACTCCTTGATAAGAATGATCCTAGACCAGGAGGTCACGTAGCCCCGAGGGAGAGTAGTGGGGTCTGCATCACAAACGTTGGGGGAAACCAATTCGAAGGTGGTATCCATTGGTTAAAATCATAGAAGGAAAAAAAGTCGTAGGTGGTATCCAATGTTTAAAATTTGCTGAGGGTAGATAAGGAAAAATGCAGATCATATTGATGCAACTTCGTACAGAAGAAGGGTGAAGGCACAGTTCCTTTGACTCCCAAAAAAGCAGAGAATCAAAATGCAATTTTGTTGGGCAGAAGGGTGAAGGAACAGAGCCTTTGGCTCGCAAAAGTGCAGAGACTAAAGATACAATTTTACTGAGAAAAAATGCAAGGATAATCACCTTTACAAATCGTTGAGAGAAGGGTGAACCCGTAGAGAATTTAAAGGGAAAAATTGAAGGGTCTTTAAAGGGAAAAACGTAGAGTCTTTGAAGGGAATTTTGGAGGGAATTTTAAGGGAGAATCATAGAGTCCTTGAAGGGAAATTCACAGGGACTTTGAAGGGATAACCACAAAGACTTTAAAGGAAAACGCAGAGCGCCCCCTTCCCCAGACACTCGGGCATCCTTAAATCATGAAACTTTCACAGAGGAAATAAGGGTAGAACTCGCTAAGCAATGGGTTAAGACACAAGGTTTATAACTACCAAAACACAAAGAATCAAGTAAAACGAATTTTCATTTAGCAAAGGAGGAAAACGCAGAATAGATGCACTCTCAATAATGTATAGATTAAAAAAAACCTTCACTGAGCAAAGGAATAAAACTCAGAGTAGATGCACTCCCGACCAATGCATAGATTAAAGCAATTTTTGTTGAGCAAAGGAAGCAAACATAGAGTAAAGAATGGTTACTGTGTTGAGCACATTTTAAAGAAAATGAAGAGGGTAATGTCTCATATATTTTTAGGAAACGTAGAGATAACCGTTGGGCAACCACCAATCGAGAATCGAAGAAATCAAGAGACCAATAAACAAACAAAAACTTTCATGATGGTGATATAACAAGGGGAGAGAAAGCTATAAATTTAAAAATTTTCCTCAACTAAAATGAAGAAGAATTTTAACATCCTATGTGCATGAAATATAAAGAATTTTCCAATCGCATAATCAACTTATTCGATATTTAATCAATCGTTCCAAGATCATACAATTTTATGAGTCACCCAATGTAATATAATCATTTCTCAATCGATTCAGTACCCATAAAATAAATTTCTGATTTAAAATGATATGATTAACTAACAACAATGGTAAATATCGTAACCAAATAGGTGAAAATATGACGGGCTTGATGATGATCCTTGGAGACAGGCATCCCTTCTTTCATATTCTTTCTAATCATTGAGACTTCACCAGTACCTCCCAACCAACGCTAGGGGTACTCTTCTTCCCCCTTAGCCCCCCAAGCTGCAAAGGGGCTAGACACACACCACCAAAATCCTTTAGCTCCCAACTTGCCTTGCAAGGTAGAGACACCACTCTCTCTCTCAAGCTAGGTATCTTAACTCTCACAATTAAAACCAATCAAAATTTCTACAACATAACCTTACTCATAGATCGTGTGTTTCATTCCTCCACTCAGCCATTTGTTTTATAGAATTTCCTTAGTGACAACTTTTCATTCACACATTTAATTTGTTTTTCTAAAATTTAATCAAGAATTATTCCCCCCATATACTTGTAACTCGTTGCCTTAGTTGCACCAATAAATCCACAATTTAATTTAATTAAAAGTCAATTTCCATCAGCCATCCTAAAAGCACTCCTAAAATCACTCATGGTTGTCCCTTTATTCCCTTTATTTCCCATTTATGACCAATTTCCTTCTAAAACGGAGTTGAGTTAAAATAGGAATGTTCTCTAGTTAAACTAGACTCTAGATACCTTTTTGTACTTACACATTCTTACATGCTTTATTCATTTCTTAATTTAATTTCTAATTTGGTATTTTATGCATACATGTGTATTGTAATAAATTTTTTAGATTTATTTTATCTCTCTTAATCTCTTAAGTTCGTTTACCTTTTTCGTATTTCATCTAATTTGTAATTTAGTTTTTTTCCTCTCATTAACTTAGACTTAGGCTTAGTTAAATTTTTATTTGCAAAAGCTTAGACCATTAGGGATTATGATTAATAAATTTAGTCATTAATTAATTAATTAATCAATTAAATAATTAATAAGTGTTCAAGATTTTACAGGTTTAACATTCGCTCAAAGTTTTCTAGGCCACCTATATTCATTGACTCACCTTTTTAATACTTTGACGGGCCCTTCAAGACGCACTCCGTGCTCCAAGGGTGCCACTCGTATTTGATTTAAATTTTAATTACGTGACATGCCCTTCAATATGCACCACGTGATCCAAGGGTGCCACTCACCTTTTACTGGTTTTGGTAGTTGTCCAACCCTTGGATTCAATACTCCATTTAGGCGACCTTGTGAGAGACTAAGGGCCTCTAAGGTATAAGGACCCCTCCTTATTGTGCATGCCTTAGAATATTTGTGAGCAACTGTCTCAATCTTCCCTCACGACATCGTGGATCACTCGAGCTAAGTAAATGTTAACGTACAGTTTGAGCCATGCTGGGAGTGCTAGTAGGTTGTGATAGGGTTTCTTCCACACCTCTCCCTCAATAACTGGTTTATGTGCATGGACCCTTTACTCCTTGTGTGAGTTAGATTAGCAAGCAATTGTCATCCTGCATCCATAAACGAAACACTGTCAATGATCCATAAACAACATCATAATATAATCGATCATATGCCACATATTCATAAATGAAATACTCAAACCAATACAATCCACTCCCTGACTCAATCTGGAGTCCAAGGTGGTCCATTGATGCCATTGACATCCTCAATCTTTGAAGTGCCCTGCGCACTCAGGGGAAACTCATTAATAGCGTCTGTCAATACATAGATATCAAAGAAACATAAATCATTATCCATCAACATCATCATAATAACCCATAAGCGAAACATACAACCATATTATACTCAAACCGGATCACTTGCATGCAAGTTTCCTAAAAAATAAGTCAGTAACATGTGCTCGCAAGAGCGGGATGTTACATACAACCCCTCTTGTTTTAAACTTTTTCCCTAAGTTGTACTATATATAATGCAATAAATAAATCATTTGATAAGATCTATATGTCTAGCTATCAAATAAATAAGTAAATTGTTGGCGCATATCATATGCATCCTCCTAGGTAGTCAATTGTGGACTATAATTGTCCCACTGTATGTTGACCAGATTGACTGTTTGACATCACAAATATTGAATGAAATGGTCCAAAATGCAGATTGGCTCCACTGTGAGTGCACCCTCATCGGACACCTCCAAGGAACTCATGTCAATCACATGTGTAGGATCACTAACATAATGTCTCAGAACAGATACATGAAAAACATCATGCATACGCCTCAAAGAATCAGGCAAGGCTAGTCGATAGGCAACAAGCCCTTTCTTTTACACAACTTCAAAAGGTCCCACAAACCTAGGAGAGAGTTTAACACCCTTTCCAAACTTGATTGAACTCTTGTGCAGTTTCACACACAAGAAAACATGATCGTCAAATTCATAATTACGTTCAACACAGTGCGCATGGATATAAAGTTTTTGTCAATCTTGCGCTTCTTTAATACTTTGTCTTATTGTTTTCAATTATTCTTCCATTTCATGGATCACTTTTGGTCCTACCAGGACCCTATCCTCAAGTCGATCCCAACTCAATTGCATCTGACATGGTTTCCCATAAAGAAACTCAAACGATGCCATATTAATGGTGCTTTGATAGTTGTTGTTGTACGCAAACTCTACCAGTAGCAAGAAATATTCTCAATGCTTTTGTTGGTCCATCACATAAATATGCAACATATCTTCCAAGATTTGGTTCATTCTTTCAATCTTCCCATCTATCGTTGGGTGATACGTTGTACTAAAGTTAAGTTTTGTTCCCAATACCTCTTGGAAACTAGTCCAAAAACATCATGTAAACATCGATCCTCAATTGGATATGATCCTTTTAGGCACTCCATGCAATATCACAATCTCACAAATAAAAACTCTAGCTATGTCTAGTTCCTGATATGTCATATGCATAGAAATAAAATGGGCACTCTTCATCAGAGTGTCAACTACCATGAAAATTGAGTTGTGCCTCCTTGTCATTAGCAACAATCCCATAATAAATTCCATCAAAATGACCTCCCATTTCGATTCTAGAATAGTGTGTGGTTGTAGTAATCCAGATGGATGTCTATGTTTAGCCTTAATGTGATGACATTCTAGACATATCACCACATAGCTAACTATGTCCACCATCATGTCTTTCTTGAAGAATAAGGGCTTAAAGTCTTCCCTCATCTTCATGACTCCTGGATGATCCATGTACACTACTCTATGAGATTTGTTTAAGATCAAAATCCTCAATTCGTGACTAGGTGGTACGTAAACCCAATTATTATACCTCATCAATCTGTAGTTGTCCAAAATATATTCTTCAAACTTTGGTACCAACATGGTGTCATGTCCGATATTTTCCTTAACCTATTTATACCACTCAGTGTTGCACTATATAGTTAGAATCTTTTCTCGAAGATTCGTCTAAAGAGGTATCACAAAAAATATGTGTGGTCTCCGACTCAATGCATCTGCCACTCTATTCATTATTCCTTCTATGTAGGTAATCTCAAAATCGTACTCGCTAAGAAATTTTGACCAACACCTTTGTCTCACTTTCAAGACACTTTGCATAAAAATGTGTTACAAACCACAATGGTTTGTCATTAGTTCAAATTTTTGTCCAAACAGGTAGTGTCTCTACACCCTCAGGGCATACACAATGGACAATAACTCCAAATCATGTGTCGTGTAGTTCTCTTTATGCTTTCTTAATTTCCTTGAGATGTAAGTGATCACTCAACCGTCTTGCATCAAGACTCCACCTAAGCCTTCCATGGATGCATCTGTGCATACAAAGAATTCCTCATCCACATCGAGGACTTTTAGTATTGATGTTGTATTCAACAACTCCTTGAGCCTTCTAAATTCTTCCGTGCATTTCTCGGTCCATACAAAGTTCTTGTTTTTCTTCTGCAATTATGTGATCAGATTTTCTATCTTCGAAAAACCTTCGCACCCCACTGATAATATCCTTCTAACCCATGAAGCTACGTACTTCTGGTATGTTTGTTAATGCAAGCCATTCCATAATAGACTCTACCTTCGTTGTATCCACAACAATGCCTTCACCGGAGATAACATGCTCGAAATAATGAATCTTCGATTGATAAAAAGAGCATTTCGACAGTTTACCTGTAATACCCCTCCTTGTTACGACAACAACTCGGACAACAGGTGCAATGTTTTTTTATTTTTTTTATTTTTCCAGTTAAGGTATGTGCGCGCGGGTAGAAGAACCGACACTCTAGACTCTACGTCGCCTCTTGACACAATCAGACCCAGCACACGGAAGGTTTACCCATCCAGTACCACCTAAAATTTAAGTACAACACCCTTTCTTTACGAGCTCAGATTAATTCTATGGTGCTTAATTCAAGAACAAGTCAACATAAGTTCGTCCTTAACCCAAAACATTACAATTCGTTATCAAGGACTAATAAACGCATTAAATTTATATCGCCTTGACCTTGCGCGTTAACAGGCACCTCCATCAATAGGGGACCTCCATAAAATACAGCTTCATTAACTTTTT
>ML796752.1:55265-65409 GCA_009831015.1 Picea engelmannii
AGTTCGAGCCACGGCGGGAGTGCTAGCAGGCGGTGGCAGGGCTGCTGTCCACCCTTCTCCCTCAACCTCTCTGCAATTGTGTGTGGCCCCTTTACTCCATATGTGAGTCAAGTCGGCAAGCTATCGTCAGCCTGCATCACCAATAATCATGTCAGAATGCCGTCATCAAATCCTCAAATCAATGAAACATCATAATAAACAAATCAACCCAAAAGTACACTCCCTGACTCAGTCCGGAGTCCAAGGGGGGTTCTACCGATGCCTCTGCATCCTCAAGGTCAAACACCCTGCACACTCAATAAAACTGAGTCAATAGCACCTGTCTACATAAAATAATAACACATCAAGTCATCTGCCAACCACATTATAATCATATAAAAAGGTCTAACATCAAAAAGGGTCCAGATCACTTGCGAGCAAGTGTCCTCAAACAATAAGTGTTCTCATTGCGCCAGAGCGGGATGTTACATTACCATATAATTTGTTCTCTCGTAAACATTGTAGTACCAAGCACAAATGTTTTTCATGTTCTTCTGTCATCCGAGAATATATCAATATGTCATCAATGAATACTTGAACAAACTTCTCCAAGTATTCACAGAACACCCCATTCATCAAGCTCATAAATAACTTTGGGGAATTTGTCAGTCCAAACGATAAAATGATAAACTCATAATGCCCTGACCTCGTCTTGAACATGTTATTAGGAACGTCTTCCTCTTTGATCCATAACTAGTGATATATTGATCTCAATTCAATCCTTGAAAACACTGTCGTTCCTTTCATTTGGTTAAACAAATCGTCTATTCTTGGCAACGGATATTGGTTCTTGAATGTTGCCTTGTTCAATTGATAGTATTCAATATAGAGCCTCCATGACCCATCCTTCTTTTGTATGAAAATAGAAGGCGCACCCCAAGGTGACACTCTTGGACATATAAGTCCTAGGTCCAACAACTCTTTTAGTTCCATTTTCAACTCTTGTAACTCATGCATTGACATCCGATAAGGCTTTCTTGCTATCGGTTCGGTTCTAGGTTTCAGGTCGATTGTAAACTCCAATTCTCTTTCGGGCGACAAACTTGGTAACTCTTCTTGGAACACGTCCGCAAACTCTCGTACTTCCATAAGGTTTTCTAATCCTTTTGCCACACCCTTGTCGTTTAGTGCTAGGATTTCATATAGTTTTCATCATTTGCGCATGCTCTTCCGTAGTTGTAGGGAAGAAATGAACCTTAAGTAAACTCCCTAGTTTCTTCCTACAATCACTTGTCTCTCACCCTCATCATCAATCAAAATCAACCACTTCTTCTTATAGTTGAGTATCGCATCATGTGATTCCAACTAGTCCATACCAATCACAATGTCATAATATCCTAAAATTGTGACATACAGGTTGGCCTTCATGAAAAAATCTCCCAGGTTAAGCCTACAGTACGTAACCTTTCTTCCAACCTTCTTCATGGCACCCAAAGCCATTTCCACATAGATAAACGCATCCTGTTCGAATGCCTTTGCCTTAATTATTTTTAGCAATGCACCAGAAATAAATCTCTATGTAGCACCAGAATCTATCAAAATACTAAAGGTCTGGTCAATGATAGTACTTGAGGTCTCGAGCATAGTAGAATGGTGCTCGGTCTGGTGGTTCTTCACCACTGCATGAATCTGGTGGGACTTGCCCAAATCTCCAACTGTAGTGTGTCTGGATGACCCAGCTTCTCTAGCCCTCTCAACCGAATAGTTATGCTGGTAATGTGTCTCTCCACAAGTCCATTATTTGGTCTTTGGTCGAGTACTCTTGGTCCTGGAAGTAAAAGTTGTTGGCCCACTAGATTGAAACCCTGGTTTGTTCAGTTGAACAGGCCTAAACTATTGTTGTTGTGGACGACGTCGTTGCAGGTTTTTTGGTCCTCTGTAGGGAGTCATATACCGAGGAGTCGACCGTCGTGGTGTCATGAATGTGTATCGTCTCGGACTACCACGATACCCTGATGAATTTATAGCTGGTGTTTGATGCTAATACACACTAGATGTTGCATGTCCTGATGATCTCGCAGGAGTCCTTCCGTGACCCTCACCGATCAACTCTGTTGCATCGTGCAACGTTTGAGGCATTAGGATTCTCACCTTCACACGAATAGTGGCATTAAGGCCGAACACAAACTTGTTGACCTTGAGCTTCTTGATGTTCATATGTGGAGCATACCTAAGTAGATCCATGAATTGGGCCTCATATTCCGGAAATGAATGACCACCCTGTCATAAGGCGTTGAACTCAATGAACTAGCACTCAATGAATTCCTCTGAAAAAACCTGTCCTAGAACCCTTCCTCGAACAAATCCCATGACACGTCTTCAACAACCATGTTCAATTGTGGTAGGAGAATCTTCCACCATAGAAGGGTGCTCCCCTTCAGTTGAAAGACCACCATGCATACCTTCTTGTTAGAGGTGTAGTCGCGAAGTGCGAAGCACATCACCATGTTCTCCAACCAAGCCTCGGTGGTTGCATTGTCTGTGGCACCCATGAACTCGGGAAACTTGGACTTATCGATTTCTATGTGAATACTACCAGTACCGGCTGGGGCACATTGTGGACCCTCAGGGGCTACAAGCACCCTGTCCTCATCTCTATCTAGTCGGTTAATCAAGGCCTCTGACATCCTTTGAAAGGACCTCATCAACCCAACCACATCCCCCACATAAATATTCTCCTCTCCAATGACTTTCTCTTCTCATTGAGGTTTAGACCCCTCTAGAGTGGATGCTACTAGAGTCATCACACCTCCTCCCCTAGCACCACGTCGTCTCCCTCCACAACATTCTCTAACCATGATTACCTGCAGGGACAAAATTCAATTTGATTGGTAATAAATTATTAATCAAATGTTTAATACAGTGGAAGGTGTAATGATCCCAAGTCGTGAGGTTGAACTTGGTCTAATACCATATGTAACGACCCTTCCATTATGACTAGGAAAGAGAAGAAACAAGGTAATCTTCTTTTTACAGCATTAGGAAATTAACATCATCAATAAAATTCATAACAACGCATAATCTACGACATCATAAGTAAAATCATTACAAGTGACTCATCATCGTAATCCATAATGATGCAACCAATGCATCAATCATAATTAGTAATGACACATAATTAACAAATCATCGCATTAGATAATGACACAAAATCAACAAGTATCATAAATGGCGACGCAAGATCAACTCATCACATAAATATAACATAGAGAAACTACCTACCCTGCAAGGTTAGGACCTTCAAGACACATAAGCAACGCTCAAGCACAGGATTCATCTGATTGATTTTGACCATTTAAGGTTTCAAGCTGGAGACTGTTCATAGGAACAAGGAGGTGTCTACATCCCTCAGACACATTCAAGTCCAAAAACCAACTAGCTAAATCAACAACATCAATGATGATCAATGGCACAATAGTGTTCTAATAACCAATCACACATCACATAAATTCCAAGTCACAAGAGAATTTAATTACTAAATCAATCATACAATGACATACTTTAAGGAACAATGTAATCAACTTTATTTATTTACAAGGTGCAAAAGAAGACATCTACTTTACTTCAAGGTGCTCGATTAATCAATTACTGAATTCAACCATAAATCAACATTATTCCAAGGTGTGCATGTGATCTAAATAAGGAATTAACATAATAAACATCATTACAATGCGCACAATTAATCTAATCACTTAGGAAATCATACATCAACATTGTTACAACACGCATGAGTAATCTAAAGCATAATCATTTAGGCATCATCATTAGTCCATAGTGCAAGAAATCTATTTACTTAATCATCAACATCATCCATGGCACAAGGGAGATCAACGCTCAATCATTTATACATTAACATTTTAGTGGCGCAAGAAGTAAACTACACACATGACCATTCATACATTGCTTTTACATCACGGCACAAAATAATTATCCATTAAATTTAAGGTGCAAACAAAGTCTAATGTATTAAATTCAAGGCGCAAGAATCTAGTTACTCATCCATTTATTTCGATGTGCAAGGTAATCTAATCACATTAAATTCAGGGCGCAAAAGATTAATTACAAGGAAATCACATGTCAACCTTATTCAAGGCACACAAGTAAATTTAATTACTAATTTAATCATGCATCACCATTATTTCAAGGTGCTAAAAAGATAACTATCCATTAATCAACCTTGGTTTATCATGATCCAATAAAATAAAATAACTTAAACTTAGACAAAATCAACAAACAAGCCCAAGGTTGAGTAACTAAGGTATGAGAAAAAAAAATAATGTTCATAAGGTTGAGAACAACTTTTCAGCAAGGACATCAGTCAATGCATTGACACTCGTTATTTTAAGGATCTAATATAATTATTTATATAGAATTTAAAACATTATTAACATAGATTCAACCTAACTAAGAATAAATCTATGTATTATTTACGTAAGCTGTATAAAGAACAAATACAACTAAACATTTTATTTTCTATATAAAAACATAAAAAGTAGATTCATCATGACGATGAAGAAATATGTTAAGCATTTCCTCCAATTGCACGTATCAATTCAATTGTTTTTCTAGGAAGAATTCAATATATTCACAATATATCGGATGAATCTATAATAGATATAGATTCATAAGTAAAAATAGTATGCAAATCCAAATTCAATAGTATTATTCTTTCTAGGTTTACTATATTGGATAAATTTCATACAAGGTATTTTGATAGGTATAAATGAATGTCGGGAAACATATTGGATACCATGTTGGGCACAGGAACAAGAAAACACTGGGGGCAAACAAAATTGCAGGTGGTATCCATTGGTTAAAATCTTAGAGGGAAAACAAAATCGTAGGTGGTATCCAGTGTTTAAAATTTGTTAAAGGTATAAAAGGAAAAATGCAGAGCATATTGATGCAACTTCATTGAGAAGAAGGGTGAAGGCACAGTGCCTCTGGCTCCCAAAAACGTAGAGAATCAAGATGAAATTTCAGTGGGCCAAAGGTTGAAGGCACAGAGCCTTTGTCTCCCAAAAACGAAGAGACTAAAGATGCAATTTCATTGAGGAAAAATGCAAGGATACTCACCTTCACTAATCACTGAGAGAAGGGTGAACTCGGAAAGACTTTAAAGGGAAAAATCACAGGGTCTTTAAAGGGAAAAACATAGAGTGTTTGAATAGAATTTCACAGGGACATTGAAGGGAGAATCGCAGAATCCTTGAATGGAAATTCACAAGGACTTTGAAGGTAGAACTGAAAATACTTTAAAGGAAAACATAGAGCGCCCCCTTCCCCAGACACACGTGAATCCTTAAATCACGAAAATTTTGCAGAGGAAATAAGGATAGAACTCACTAAGCAATGGGTTAAGATGAAGGGTTTATAACTATCAAAACACATAGAATCAAGTAAAACAAATTTTTGCTGAGAAAAGGAGGAAAACACAGAATAAATGCACTCCCAACAATGCATAGATTAAAACAAACCTTCGTTTAGAAAAGGAAGAAAATGCATAGTATATGAACTCCCGAAAAATGCATAGATTAAAACAATTTTCATTGAGGAAAGGAAGAAAATGCAGAGTAAAGAATGGTTACTATGTTCGGCGCATTTTACAGAAAAGGAAGAGGGTAATGTCTTAGATATTTTTAGGAAACACATAGATAACCCCTAGGAAACCACCAATCGAGGATCGAAGAAATCAAGTGACCAATAAAAAATAAAAACTTCCAGGATGGCGATATAACAAGGGGAGAGAAAGCTATAAATTTGAAAATTTTCCTGAACTAAAATGTAGAAGAATTTCAACATCCTATGTGCAAGAAATATAAATCATTTTCCAATCACATAATCAACTTATTATCCATTTAATCAATTTTTCCAAGATCATACAGTTTTATGAGTCACCCAATGTAATATAATCATTTCTCAATCGATTCAGTACCCATAAAATAAATTTTTGATTTAAAAGGAGATGATTAACTAACAACAATGGTAAATATTGTAACTGAATAGGTGAAAATATGATGGGATTGATGACAATCCTTGGCGACTGGTGTCCCTTCCTTCATCTGGTTACTAACCATTGATACTTAACTAGTACCTCCCAACCAACGCTAGGGGTACTCTTCTTCCCCCTTAGCCCCCCGAGCTGCAAAGGAGCCACACACACACAACTAGAATCCTCTATCTCCCAGCTCGCCTCATAAGGTAGACCCACCACTCTCTCTCAAGATGAGTATCCCAACTCTCACAAGTAAAACTAGTTAGAATTTCTACAACATAACCTTACTCATAACCCATGTGTTTATTCCTCCACTCAGCCATTTGTTTTATAGAATTTCCTTAGTGACAACTTGCCATTCACACATTTAATTTGTTTTTCTAAAATTTAATTAGGAATTATTCCCCCTATACACTTGTCACCCGTTCCCTTAGTTGTACCAATAAATCCACATTTTATTTTAATTAAAATTCAATTTCCCTCACCCATCCTAAAAGTGATCATAAAATCACTCCTAGTTGTCCCTTTATTCCCTTTATTTCCCATTTATGACTGATGCCTTTCTAAAAGGGAGTTGAGTTAAAATAGGAATGTTCTCTAGTTAAGCTAGACTCTAGATACCTTCCTATGCGTACACATTCTTGTATTCTTTATTCCTTTCTCATTTTAATTTGTCTATGCATACATGTGTATTGTATTAAATTTTTTAGATTTAATTTATCTCGCTTAATCTCTTAAGTTCGTTTACCTTTTTCTTATTTCATCTAATTTGTAATTTAGTTTTTCTCCTCTCAATAACTTAGACTTAGGCTTAGTTAAATTTTTATTTACAAAATATTAGACCATTAGGGATTATGGTTAATAAATTCAGTCTTTAATTAATTAATTGATTCGGCAATGCTCAAGATTTTATAGGTTTAACATTCGCTCAAAGTATTCTAGGCCACCTAGATTCATTGAATCACCTTTTTAATACCGCGACATGCCCTTCAAGATGCACTCCGTGCTTCAAGGGTGCCTCTCACCTTTGATTCAATTTTTAATTATGATACATGCCCTTCAATATGCACCACATGTTCCAAGGATGTCACTCGCCTTTGACTGGTTTTGGTATTTTTCCAACCCTTGGACTCAATACTCCATTCAGGCAACCTTGTGAGAGACTAAGGGCCTCTAAGGGATAAGGACCCTACCTTACTGCATGCCCTTTAGAATATTCGTGAGTGATTGTATCAGTCTTCCCTCATGGCATTGTGGATCAACAAAACTAGGTAATCGTTAACCTACAATTCGAGCCACAATGAGAGAGCTAGTAGGATGTGACAGGGTTGCTGCCACACCTCTCCCTCAATAATTGGTCTATGTGCATGGCCCCTTTATTCCTTATGTGATTCATATTAGCAATAAATCTTCAATCTTCATCCATCAATGAAAAACTGTGAATGATCCATAAAAAAACATCATAATATAATCGATCATATGTCACATATGCATAAAGGAAATACTCGAACCAATTCAATACACCCCCTAACACAATCCGGAGTCCAAGGAGGTCCATTGATGTCATCAACATCCTCAATCTGTCAAGTGTCCTTCACACTTAGGGGAAACTCATTAATAGCATATGTAAATACATAGATATCAAATAAACATAAATCATAATCCTTCATCATAAGAACCCATAAGAGAAACAAACAACCATATACTCAAACCAGATCACATGCATGCAAGTGTCCTAAAAAATAAGTCAATAACCTATTCTCGCAAGAGAGGGATGTTATAATGAGTAAGTTATGCCTCTTGAAAGTTGACTTATCTTGTGACCACTATGGTGCCAAGGGGATGCCATGTCATTTTCCATTAGTCACACATGTTGAGCTAGCCACATGTGGACTTTCAATAAGATTCTAGAGGGTCTAAAATCCTAACCGTAATTGAGAATTGAGGCTTGCAAAACCATAACCCTAATCATAGATGGCTATTAGGACATGCTAATTATTGGCTTGTTGATCCAGATTTAGGAGTAGAACAAACTGATTAATAGACTGAATACAATAAACACAGAGATATGAATAATAACACAAATATCCAGTGAACAATATATTCTATTAAAAAATGAAATAGGATGAAACTGTAAAACTGCAGAACTGAAACACTTGCTCGAATGGTGGTAGTTATCTCTGAGAAGAGATGTGGCTGCTACAAGCATCCGTCTAAGAAGACTGGATTACAATGAGGCTCTAGAGGCCTTTTTGATATTACTCATGAATGCCAAAACCCTAGACATCCAAAAACCTAACCCTAGAAGGTGAAACGCCAAAAGTCATGTGGGCCCTATGGGTAAGTTGGTGTAATTTGGTACCTCAACTTCCAAAGGTCATAAATTTTTCATAGGACCTTTGTTTTAGGCATGTGATAGCCCATTGGAAAGGACTTTAAGATAATTACACATTCCTCTGTCAAACTTTGACTCTGTCTATAGTTTGACTATGGTGAGCCAAAAAAAAAACATTTAGGGCCCCAAAATGACACCGAAAGTACACCAAGATGTGCTAACATGAAAACATACAAAAAATATAGTTGGATTAGGCGAGAGGCCACCTAAAGGATATGTGGGGATTCAGAAAGCCCCAAAGGTGTAGAACCCACAATTACGAAGTAGTACATAAGAACGTGATGAACAAAAAATGGACATGAGGAGCCAGTTGGAATCGGTGGGTGGCCACCAATATCCACCTGGATCAATCCTCCCCCCTTATGAATAAATGGTCTCCATTGCATTGAGTTCCCCCATCAAGTGAGGAAACTTCTGTTGGATTTGGCCTCGGGTGAACCACTTGCCTTGGTGTAGGAGTTTCCCTTCCTTGAAAACCCAATAAATATGGATCTGATGCTAGCGAGTGCGCTTGACCTATGTGTATACTATATGATCAGTGGATGCTTGTTCCATGTAGTCAGGGTTGAGCTCTATTGGTGTCAGTTGTTCTGCGATCTGGGAGGTGTCCAACAATGGGGAGAAATATGGCCAAAGGAGGTCCACATTGAATACTGGATGTAGACCAAGGAAGGGTGGAGTGTTGAGCTTAAAATAATTACTACCCATAGCCTTGGTGATGGTGTAAGTCCCATAACGAAGTGGGAGAAGACTCTGATGGGGCCCATTGAGATGATTCTTCTGCAAATGTAACGAGACTTTGTTGCCAACCTAAAACTAGTGCGGTACCCTCTGTTGATCATGGCACTGCTTATACTTAGCATTGGATTTCTGAAAAATCTCCTGGACCTATTGGCGGATGTGATGAATCCACTCAATGAATATGGTGGATTTGTTGATCACAGACTGATTAGGGGAAGATTATGTTGGTTGTGGAGCTTGATTATCTTCCTGATTTAGAGGTCTTTTACTTTCAGCCGTGTTTATACCCCATGAAGTATTTACACCCCAGAAGTATGTACACTCTTCCACGCAGGGGAGTGCAGAGGGGGGGTACCCCCTCTGTGGGGTCTGGGGGGGTTATCCCCCAGCTGGGGGGTCTGGGGGTAAGTGGGCCCCCAACGGGGGTTCAAGGGCAAAGCCCCCAAATCAAAAATTTCCTTGTAAAAGTATATTGTAATTTCATTGTAAATCTAGACCGTTCATTATAAGGTCGCAGATTTAACGATAGAGATTGTGTTCGGGTTTTTCGCCATTGAAGGCAACCCTCTTTTATGAGGGAAATGTATTGCAACTATGTAGGTTGGCAAGTATTGTATTTTGAGAGAGGATATTGTGAGAGAAAGAAGAGGAAGTTACAATGGGTTTTGTTGTAGGTTGTATCCCTTCATTTTGTTGGATAATAATAAAGAAAGGACCTGGAAATTTCTCTAGTGGACGTAGCCCACACTGGGTGAACCACGTAAATATGTGTCTCTCCTATATTGTGTATCTTCTGTGTTTTATTTCCACGTTTGTTTTATTTTATTGCTACGCGGTCCTGTTTTTCTAACAACTGGTATCAGAGCGTAAGGTAACTCGCAGGAAAAGAGGGTTCCTGGTTCGAGTGGGAGCAATGTCGGAAGATGGAAAGTTTAGGGTCGAGAAATTTAATGGCCAAAACTACCAGTTATGGA
>ML796752.1:68208-79337 GCA_009831015.1 Picea engelmannii
GGTGAGTACACAGAGAAGGTGTTGGAGAGGTTTAGAATGAAGAATGCAAAACCAGTTAGTACACCTTTGGCTATCCATTTCAAATTAACTAAGGAAATGTGTCCCAAGACACAGGAGGAGATAGAATACATGTCCAGGGTCCCATATTCATCAGCAATTGCCAGTTTGATGTATGCAATGGTTTGCACAAGACCAGATATTTCACATGCAGTAGGAGTTGTGAGCAGGTATATGAACAATCCAGGTAAAGAGCATTGGGAGGCAGTAAAGTGGATTCTTAGGTATTTGAGAGGTACTACTACACATGCATTGTGTTTTAGAGGTTCAGACACTTTTCTACAGGGATATGTTGATTCAAATATGGCAGGTGATAAAGACAGCAGGAGGAGCACCACAGGGTATGTTTTTACTATAGGTGGAACAACAGTAAGTTGGATTTTGAAACTGCAAAAGGTTGTTGCACTTTCAAAAACAGAGGCAGAGTATGTTGCTGCTACAGAGGCTAGTAAATCGATGATTTGGTTACAAAGGTTTATGGAGGAATTGGGAAAGAAGCAGGAGAGCAACAGGTTGTACTGTGACAGTCAGAGTACCATTCACCTTGCAAATAAATTAGTCTTCCATTCGAAGACTAAGCATATATAGTTGAGGTACCACTTCATACGATCCTCCTTGGAAGATGGACAATTGAAGCTAGAAAAGATACACACTAGCCAGAATCATGTAGACATGTTAACAAAGGGAGTAACCAAGGAGAAACTGGGTTCTTGCTCAGTTTCAGTTGGTCTTCAAGAATGAAGATGAAGATGAGAAATTTTCCAGGTCCAAGAAGGTTCAGAGTCCAGCATATACAATAGTGGTGGAGTTGTTGAGATCAGTCTCCAAGTGGGAGATTGTTGGTTGTAGAGCCTGATTATCTTCCTAATTTAGAGGTATTTTACTTTCAACTGTGTTTATACCCCGTGAATTATTTACACTCCATAAGTATGTACACTCTTCCATGCGGGGGAGTGCAGAGGTGGGGTACCGCCTCTGCGAGGTCCATGGGGGCTATCTCCCCGGTTGGGGGGTCTAGGGGAAAGCGAGCCCCCGAAGAAAAAAATTTCCTTGTAAAAGTATATTGTATTTTCATTGTAAATCTGGACCGTTCATTATAAGGTCACATATCTAACGATAAAGATTATGTTAGGGTTTTTTTCCCTAGAAGGAAACCCTCTTTTATGAGGGAAATGTATTGCGGCTATGCAGGTTGGCAAGTATTGTATTCTGAGAGAGGAGACTGTGAGAGAAAGAAGAGGAAGTTGCAACGGGTTTTGTTGTAGGTTGTATCCCTTCATTTTGCTGGATAATAATAAAGAAAGGACCTGGCAATTTCTCTGGTGGACATAGCCCACACTGGGTGAGCCACGTAAATCTGTGTCTCTCTTGTATTGTGTATCTTCTATGTTTTATTTCCGCATTTGTTTTATTTTATTGCTCCGCGGTCCTGTTTTTCTAACAGATTATGTCTATGCGGTGGCAAGAGGAAGTGCAACATCAATGCGTCCCAAGGGTTGGAATCCCAGAACCACCTGAAATTGGCTATGACCAATGAAACTTTCGAGAGCCATGTTGTAACTGTGTTGGACATATGCTAGACTCTTGTCCCAAGTACATGAATTATTAGAATTGTACATGCATAGGATGTGCACAATCATTCGATTGACAACCTGTATTTGGCCATTGGTTTGGGGGTGGAAAGAAGTGGATTTTTTGAGCTTGGTGTCCAAAAGAGACCGGAAACTTGACCAAAAGGTGTTGAGGAACCTATTGTCTCAGTCAGAGATGATGGTTTGTGGTATCCCAAAGTGGACCCACAGTCGTTTGAAGAAGATATTAGTAGTATCTGTCACTGTGACATTCTTCTTACAGGTTATGATGATGGCAATCTTTGAAAAGTGATCAACGACCACAAACACATAATTATTTCCTTTCTTGGTGGATGACAAGCCAGACATGTAATCCATTGACATGGATTCCCGAGGCTTCTCAAGAATAGGAAGAGGGGTGTATAAGCCTTACTTCTTGATGGTTGATTTGGCAATGGCATAGGCAGTGCAAGATATGATATACTTACTGACGTCCTGTCGAATTTTTGGCCAATAAAAATGTTTCTGAAGAACAACCACAGTTTTCTCCATGCCAAAATGTCCTGCCACTGAACTGTAGTGGGCTTCCTAAATAATCTTTTCACACCCTCTTGTAGGAACATAGAGATGGCCCAGGTGGCATAAGAATCTATCCTAAATGTGAAAATCAGTGACAATTGTGCCTGTACCCAAGAGCTAATAGGTGGTGGTGAAGTCTAGATCTTACTGATAAAATTGGGGCCACTCATATGATTCATGTCCACATGAATGGAGCACAGTGGTGAGTGCAACCACAGGAGGCCAACTGTGGCAGTCAGCGACACGATTGGAGATAACTATCTTATACTTTATGTTGAGATGGAAATGTTGCAGGTAGTTGGACCACTTCTGATAGAGTTCATTCTACAATTTCCCTTGTGTCTGTATGAACTGCAGAGGCTTGTGATTAGTGTGTATGATCATCTCTTTCCCTAGAATGTAATGTTTCCATTGATGATAGGCTTGCACATTGGAATAAATTTCCTTTTCGTAGGTGGGGTATTTCCAGACAATATTGGAGAGTGTCTCACTATGGTATGCCACTGGATGCCTGTGCTGAGTGAGAAATGCGGCCACATCATAGTCAGATACATCAGTCTCAATATCAAATGGTTGTTGCAGATCAGGCAAGGAGAGTATGTGCACTAAGCACAAGAGATTATTTAGATCATTGACTGCTCGTTTTTTCTCCTTCCCTGACACAAACTTGTCCCTACCACCTCCCTTGGTCACTTGGCTAAGGACCCATGCAATATGGGAGAATCCCAACATGAACCATCCGTAGAAGTTGGCTAGTCCCAAAAGGCTCTGAAGCTTGGTCAGTGTGGTCGGGGCTAGCCAGTCATGGATGACTTGGATATTTGTTGTATCAACATGCACCCCATGCTCATTAACAATGTAGCCCAAGTATTGGACCATGTTCATGTCAAAATATCATTTTTCCAAGTTGGCATAAATCTTGTGTTGTCCTAGAGTACTCAAAACCTGTTGAATATGTCTCATGTTCTCCTCCCATGTTTTGTTGAAGATGTGGATGTCATCCAAATATACTAACACAAACGAGTTTGTGAAGGGTCTCAATACAACATCCATGAACCTCATGAAAGTGTTTGGTGCATTTGTTAATCCAAAGGGCATGAATATCCATTCATAGAGACCTTCTTTAGACTTGAAGGTTGTCTTGCATACATTAGTTAGTTCGATGGGAACCTGGTAGTAGCCAGACTTCAATTCAATATTGTTGAAGAACTTTTCCCCCTTGAGTTGGTCAAGAAGGTCATCAATCCTAAGAATGGGGTAGCAGTTCCTGACTGTGATTTTTTTTATGGCTCTGTAATCAATGCAGAGTCACCAAGTCTCGTCCTTCTTATGCACCAATACAATCAGGATTCCACAAGGGGAGGAGTTGGGTCTGATATGCCCCCTTTGAAGAAGCTCTTGTATCTAACACTTGATTTCATCATTCTCCACCAACGAGTGCCAATAGACTAGTCCATTGGGTAGAGGTGCACCAGGGGTCAGATCAATTGGATGCTTGACTTGGCAGTGTGTCGGTACCCCTGTAGGTGAGGCAAATATGTCTTTGTATTCTTCCATGATCTCATCCACCTGCTTCTACTATAAAGAGAGACACTATGTAGAGGCCATGGATGTGGTGGTGACCTTTGCTTACTATGAGCACATATCACAAATAAGACGAACTTCCCATTCTATGAAATGACCTTACTACATTGCTTAAAGGAGATTAAAGAAATAGCAGTAGGTAACACTACCTATGGGATCCTATACAACTGTCTACCGAAAGTAATAATAACACTGTGGGGTCTAGACTCATACACAACATGACACTTCCACAAATATGGTTGTATTAAAATAAAATAACAAACTTCAAGGGGAGAAATATCAAATAGTACCTCATCTTTGAAAGGCTTGATGTCGTAGGTCAGAAGACATTGTTGGTTGACATGAAGATCTCTTCCTTGGCGAAGGCAACCGATGCTTTAGGGTTGAAAATGAAATGTCATTGGTAGGTCCAACCACTTGATGACCTCTGCTGAAATCAAGTTCTTCTGAATACTGCAGTCAACAATGAAATGAATCGGAGCCCCCTTGACCCACATCTGTGAGTGAAATAGGCGTTCCCCTTCCTCTAGTTCTTCTGGTTCACTTGGCTGGACTTTGGTGGTAGTGACAGTGGCACTGGGTTCAACATCGATAATCTGCTTCCCTGATTCAGTATTTGACTCAGAATCATAATCATCCTATGACTCAGAGGCCTTAAGCTTGGCCATGAGGGACTTCTTGGAGCGACAGTCTTTGGTGGTGTGCCAAGGAATTTTATGGTACTCACACCATTTTCCCATGTCCTTATTCGTATTCTCATTTCCCTTATTGTGTTGTGGCTTGGACTAGTTTTCTTGAGGGCATTCATCTTGATTTGGTCCCTTGCTGTGTGGGTTGGGGCTGCATTTTCCCTTCTTCAGCTGTGAGGGGTTTGCAGATCCAAACTCTCATCATTTCTGCTTAAATTTTTGCTCGATCCTGACAACATATCTATAAGTCATTCCCAATGAGGTGATGTCTAGAAAATCCATTTTTTTTTGAATGTATCTATGCAAACAACCACAGTATTTGAGCATCAGATGATGCTCAGAGTCTTTGATACCCAATTTGGTGTGTAGGGTATGGAAAATATTGGTGAAATATGGTACGGTTTGGTCCCTTTCTTGACGTAGGGTGGTCCATATGGTGTACCGATCCTCATAGCTTCCAATAGGGTAGTATTTTTCTTTAATGGTGTTCCAGAAGGAATCCCACGTAGGGGCCACCACAAACATTGTAGATTCATCCACGGCCCTTTTCTTAGAGTAAGTATACCACCAATCTTTAACATGGGGAATGACCTTGAGGACTACAAAAGTGATATTTTCCCTATCAGAAAAATTGTGGACCAAAAAATATCTTTCGAGCAAATTCAACCATTTATCTACAACATCTACATCTACTAGTCCTTCAAACAATGGAATATCAAAATTTACCTGTACCTTGAAGGGGGTTTCATGGCCGTTTGATGAAGATGCTTCTCCTATAGGAAGTCATCGAAGGATCTGCGCGAAGCTGTCCATCATTTCATTCCTTTGTCGCGTGAGGGATTCCTCAAGGAACATTTTAATAAGATCTCCTACTCCATCATATTTCTTTTCATCCCCCATGGGTTTTTTTTGGGCTCAACGAGACCGATATTTTAATGGCTCAATTAGTTCGAGTCCCAACTTCTTGTACCCAGATCTTGTCGGGGACATGCACGGATAAAAATAAATGAAGAGAATCCCACTTTGATACCACTGATCCAGATTTAGGAGTGGAAGGAACTGATTAATAGACTGAATAAAATAAATACAGAGATATGAATAATAACACAAATATTCAGGGAACAATATCTTCTATTAAATAATGAAATAGTCTGAAACTATAAAACTGTAGAACTGAAACACTTTCTCGAATGGTGGTAGCTATCTCTGAGAAGAGATGTGGCTACTACGTGCATCCTTCTGAGCATAATGGACTACAATGAGGATCCAAAGGCCTTTTTGATATTACTCATGAATGCGAAAACCATAGACATCCAAAAACCTAACCCTAGAACGTGAAATGCCAAAAGTCATGTGGGCCCTATGAGTAAGTTGGTGTAATTTGGTACCTCAACCTCCAAAGGTCATAACTTTTGCATATGACCTTCATTTTAGGCATGTGATATCCTGTTGGAAAGGTATTTTAGAGAACTACACATTATGTTGTCAAAATTTGTCTTTGTCTACAATTTCATTGTGGCGAGCTAGGAAAACAATGTTTAGGGCTCCAAAATGGCCCTTGAAAACATACAAAATAAGACAGTTAGATTAGGCGAGAGACCACCTATATCCACCTGGAGGATGTGTGGGGCTTAAGAAAGCCCCAGAAGTGTAGAACTCACAATTACAAAGTAGTACAAAAGAATGTGCTAAACAAAAAACGGACATGACAAGCTAGTTGGAATAGGTGGGTGTCAACCAATATCCACCTGGATCACTTGCTAAGAAAGGAAAGGATTTCATTATTTTTTATATTAATTCATTGTTTTATAGTTGACAAGAGAAATGGTTTGGGATATGGAGTAGAACACAAGAAGAAGAAGACCCTCTAGCAAACATATAGGTCACAATGTCCATGGTATATCCATAGCGAGTTAACATTTCTTTGTATTTACATTTCATGACTAAGAAGAAAAGATCAAGGCATAGTCCTCACCTAATAACTAGGTTTTCCTATATTAGGTTTCCCAAGGTACATCTTGTTTTCATTGTGTGTATGGTGTGGTATTTGTTTTAGCCTCTTTTGTTTTAGTCTCAACCTAATTTGGTTTTTTGTGTTCTAATCGAATGATATTAAATCTTAATCTTAAGAAAACCATTTCATAACAAAGAGTTTGTGAAAAATTGTATGATCTATTGTGATGAAGTGGAGTATCCATAGAAGCTTACATCATATTCGTATGAGAGAAAATTTATTTCAAGTTTTAGTGGGAAATTGTATGACATAGGAATTTTCTTAAAGAATGAAGTCTTGAAACCCTAGCCATAGAATATGAGTATAATAACGATCCAAGGGATGATTCAAAGGAGATATTTCAGTTCACTAGAAGAACAAGTTACTACGATATGTCACAACACGATGATCCTCATGGTATCTCTTGAGAGATATGTTATACCTTTCGAGGATTTTAGTAACTCTAACTTGAAAGTTAGTTCAAACAGGAAATTTGGAGACAATAAAGAGCTAGAAAAGGAACCAAATAACAAGAGACCAAGTTCCAATGTCACTTCTTCCCAATATTTATTTAAAGTGGAGGAAAAAATGGACATCAAACCATATCAATGTGATATTGATGTTATTGAGTTGAATAAATGGTAACAACAAATAAAAGTCCATTTCAATGTTCATGGCATATGAGTATATTAAAATATATCATTTCACCAACTAAATTTATAGGGCCATGCCCAAAATTTGTGGGAAAGCCACATAAAGACACTTAAGTTGCTGGGTCACCCTCCAGTAACTAAGTGGAAGGTGTTTAAATCCCTCATTAAGTCACATTTTTACCCGATTGGGTATGAAGAGGACCAATGTATATGTTGGCATTATTTTCAATAGAAGTAAGGGAAGAGTGTACAAAAGTACACTATTGAGTTCATAAAACAAACCATTATGTTGGGAATATCTTCCAATAACCCATATGTTCTTCCCAAGTATCTTTGTGGTCTTTGTAGTTATTTAAGGATGCAAGTGATGCTCTTTAAAAATAGGACCATTGATGAGGCTTGGGTGCAAGCATGGTATTTGGAGAAAATGGAAAAGAATAAAGGACAACCAAATGGTTCCAAACAAAAACACCACCAAGATGCTTCCAAGGAGGTAAAGAAGTGGAAAGGAAATGATAAGAAGACAACGACCACTCCAAATTAGTGAAATGATCCAATAAACCATTGTAACCATTGTAATATCAACACTCATATCAAAGTTAAGTGTTGAAGTTACGTCCAAAGAACTGCAAGAAGGAGGTCAAGAAGAAGAGTCACATGCTAGCCATGGATTCAGGAAACCATGTTGAGAGCATCTTGAATTTGGAAGAAACATATTGTCTAAACTATAATGCAAAAGGAGGTGACCATGAGTAGCCTCCATCCCAAGGAAGAGAAGGAGATTTATAAACTCTTCCATATCAATATACAGGTCAAGAAGGCGAGTGGATTCTCTATTTGATTCTAGTTCATAGGCCAACCTTATAGCAGAAGATATAATAAGTAAGATTGGATTGGAAGTTCAGTCACAACATTCCTTAGCCATACTGTTATAGCAAGATTTACCTCACCCCATGCAATCTTTCAGAGAAGACCTCTTTCCATTTCCCTATGCATACTTGTCATCCCTTTTTGCAAATCCCAGAGATAAAAATACAATTTTTCCACATATACACACCTTGCCTACTATATAGCATGTGAATATGCAGGTTGCACCACTACATCCCATGTACATCGATATTTGTGACCAAAATTGAAAAATAGTGTCGGGTTTCCATGTCACAATAGGAGATCACTGATCCTTGGTATTCCATATAATGGAAACGTTCTAGCTCATCCCTTCAGTTCCACTTGAAGTCTATAAATGGGCCAATTCCGAGCTATGGAAAAGAGGAGAAAGAATTCAACTTTGAGAGAAAAGTTACTTTGGAGGAATTATTCACTTCACATTGAATCTGAATCCATTTGTCCTTTAATTCTGAACACATTTTTCAACCCCCAAGCTATTCCCTTGCTAGTTGAGAACTTGATTGTCTCTCTTACATGAGATTTCCTTTGGTGGAGGATTGAAATGGTGGAGGCCCAACTGGAAGGAACTCAGTTTCTTGGTTCCAAACCTGCCCGACACAGAAGTCTGTAACTTGTTCAATCCCGTTGATTATATCTTAATATAAATACTCTTTTCTCGTCCAATTGATATCTTGCAAATATTTTAATTATTATTCCATGGGCATATTTTTTATAAATGTTGATGGATTATGCTATTGAATGTGATAACATCATATATTATCACCATATTCTTGCGTTGCTTGGTTGTTGAGGACTAGGGACTAGTTGAGGTATAGTGCTCAACGGTGGACTTCATCGAACGTCTGGACAAGTCAGACCTTTTATCATGTCTTGCTAGCATATTTGTTTATATAACATACTTGAGAATAGAGTTTATTTATGCAGTCATTTCCATCTATTTTGGTTTACCCCTTGCGATAGAGAGATTTTCATTCTAACACATACCCATTGGGATGGGTAAATAAGGATATAGAGCTCAAGGTAACTAAGAAGTGTGAGATCAAATTTTATTAAATATAAACTATATAAATGAAGTGGACATAGATATATTACTACTTAGTGTGTTTGTTATAGTGTTTGTAAGATACTTCATGTACATGAGGGATTTGATCTTCATGAGGAGAGAAAACCAATATCATTTGATGAGGGATGATAATTCTTTCATTATCAATGCACATAAAGGTAAATCCAATATATCTCTCATAAGTGCTAACCAAGCCAAGAAATTGATCACTTTAGTAGGAATTTTGTGTTGCTCTTCTTAATATAGAATCAACAAAGAGATGATTCGGTCAAGGTAAAGGAATATTTGGAGGGACATTGTATTAAAGAGAAGAAACAATAGTGGGAGGAGCTTTTGTAGGCATATAAATAAGTGTTCTAATATCCTAAAGGGTTACAAACTAAGAGGTTAGTAGGGCATGAGATATAGTTGTGTCGACCTAACTCCCCATTTCTAAACATATGAATATATAGACAGTCCATATTGGAAGCAAATGGAGTAAATAAACTATGGAAACAATTGTTAGAGAAAGGAGTAATTCAACTAATTACCTTACCTTGTGGGTCACCTATCATAATCGTGCCCAAGAAGGATGGGATTGGAGAATGTGTAGGTACTATAGAGCATTGAATAATATCACTCTCAAGAATCAATACTCTCTTCCTAGGATCGATGACTTACTAGATATGTTGTAGCATGCCAAGTACTTCACCAAATTGGATATCAAATTGGGATACAACTAGATACGAGTAAAAGAATATTTTTTCTTGGGATACAACTAGATACGAGTACTTGGGATACAAGTACCTACATATTTAATTTTGCAACCGATATCATTATCCTCTTTACTCACAATTATTTCATAAATGCCACCTGTCCTTCTACTAAGAGTGTCTGCAACTTTATTTTCCTTTCCTTTAATGTGTTTGATTTCAAAGTCAAATTCGCTTAAAAATGCAAGCAATCTTTCTTGTCGTGCATTTAATCCTTGTTCATTTAACAAGTAATTTACGCCAGTATTATCAGTTAAAGTGAGGAACATCCTTCCTATTAAATAAGGAGGCCATATTTTTAACACATGAATGCAAGAAGCTAATTCTAAGTCATGTGTCACATAGTTACGTTCATGATCCTTTAATTTTCGTGACTCAAAAGAAATCACGTGTCCTTCTTGTGATAAGACTCTTCCTAATCCTTCCTTACTAGAATATATAAAAAGAATGAAATATTTATAAGGGTCGACGAATTTAAGGATTGTTGTAGTAGTTAATCATTCCTTTGTTTGATCAAAAATTTCCTGACACTTTTGTGACCATATGAACTTTATTCCATTTTTATGTAAAGATGTAATAGAAAAAGATTTTTTGGAACAGTTCTCAATGAACCTTCTGTAATATCCTGTTATACCCATGAATACTCGTATTTTCTCTACATTCGTGGGTCTAGGCCATTCTACAATTTCCTTTATATTTTTGGGGTCCACTGCTATTCCATCCTCTGAAATAATATGTCCCAAGTGTTGTATCTCTTTATGGTAAAAGTCACATTTGTTGAATTTAGCATAGAGTGGATGTTCTCGTAACCTTTGTAGAACTATTATTAGGTTCTCTTCATGTTCTTTTTATTTCTTTGATTAAATCAAAATATCTTCAATAAAAATAAAAATAAAACTTATCTAGATACTAACTGAATATATTTTTCATTAGGCACATAAAAGTGGTTGGTGCATTTGTGAGTCCGAAAGGAATTACCAAAAATTCATAATGTCCATATCACGCCCGTAAAGTTGTTTTGTTCATTTCCTCATCCTTAATTCTTACTTGATGATAACCAGATCTTAGATCAATTTTTGAGAATACTTTTTCCCCTCCCACTTATTAGACAAATCATTAATCCACGATGGGGGATACTTATTTTTTATTGTCATTTTATTTAGCTGTCGATAATCAATGAATAAATGAAATGTCTCATCCTTCTTTTTAATAAACAAAATTGGTGCTCCCCATGGTGATACACTAGGTCTAATGTATCCTTTATCCAGTAATTCATGTA
>ML796752.1:79387-89898 GCA_009831015.1 Picea engelmannii
TTATTTTTTATTGTCATTTTATTTAGCTGTCGATAATCAATGAATAAATGAAATGTCTCATCCTTCTTTTTAATAAACAAAATTGGTGCTCCCCATGGTGATACACTAGGTCTAATGTATCCTTTATCCAGTAATTCATGTATTTGCATTTTAAGTTCTATTAACTCCATAATGCTCATCTTGTATGGGGATTTTGACACAAGGGTAGATCCAGGTATTAAGTCGATATAAAAGTCTATCTCCCTTCTTAGAGGTAAATCTGGTATTTCATCATCAAAAAAATCTTTGAAATTTCTTAAGACCACATAATCTTCTAATTTTGGTTTGTCCTCCTCATTATGTATATCCATTATCTGAATTGCATACAATTGACACCCCTTCCTTATGCATTTTTTAACTACATGGATGATAATTGTCTTAACAAGTCTAGTTTCCTTAACCCTTGAACTATTATTTTCACACGATTCCCATCTTGATAAAGAAATGATTTGTCGTAACAATTTAGCATAACCTTGTGTGATTCCAACCAATCCATACTAATAAGGATGTCATATTATCCTAAGGGTAATGAATTTAAGTCAACCAAAGTAATTTTCTCATTTATTCCTATATCAAAATTAGAAATATACTCTAATACTTTCCTTTTTGTACCAGTGGCAAATTGTACTAGCCAATATTTAGGGTGCTTTACCCTTTTCATCTTACAAATTTATACCAAAGATGGTGTCATGTAACTCAAACCTAGCCCTAGGTCTATTAGGATAGAGACTTGTTTGGTTTTTATTTTACCTTCTATTTCTACTACAGTAGATTGATGATCAACTTGTCTTCATTCCAAGGCAACATTAATTATGTGTATTTATTTTACCATATCTCCAACTGTGGTAGCTTCCTGTAGAATGTGAATTGTAGTCCTACTTGTTAGATTTAAACGTGGACACTTTCTTCACAAATGTGGTTCTCCACACTCCCAACATTTCATTGGTTCTCTAGGACTATCTAGAATCTTTTTAAATCCCAAATTAACTGGTTTGTTCCCTCCTTGAACTTCTTTTGTACTAGATGGATGGTCATTTGTTTGGAATCCTTTTGTCATATTCCGATAAGGAGTTGGTTTGAACCATTGCTTACGTTGGTTTAGTTTATCATGCTTCCTTTGCTTACATGCTTTAGGAGTTTCAGATCTTTGTTTATACTGCTCATAACACATTTTATCTTTTCTAAACACTTCATTCAAAGAATTAGGATTATCAAATTAAATTTTGTCTTTATAAGACCGTGGTAGTCAACTTAAAAACATTTGAATTTTCACTTTATCCTCAATAATATAAGGTACAAATATCAGTAAGTCTAAAAAATCATTAATCATATCATCCATTTACATTTTTCCTAGTCGTAGTTCATAAACTTCCTTAGTCTTTCTCTCATAGTAACTTTCTGATAGGTATTGTTTCTTAAAGTAATTCTTAAATTCTGATCCCTTCATTTTTTTCTCTTTTAATCGTTTTTCTAATTTCAAATCTTGCCACCAAATGCTAGCCTTCCCTTTCATATTATAAATTCTCATTCTAACTTTCATATTACTAGAATAATTGTACATTTAAAAGTCATTTTTGATGTCTAATAACCAAGATTCATCTTCTTCACCTGTTTTTGACTCTCCATCAGATGCAGATGTGGAGGGTTTTATCTTTTTGAATTCACCTTCCAAGTGATCTATTTGTTTTATTTTCTTAGTGGAGGATGTTTGTAATTCTTTTCTTGGTTTTGTATTACTTGAGGATCTATCATATTATTTAGACTTGCTGCTTGATTTTTCAGATGATTGGTTTCTCATGTCTCTGTTTACTTCTCATCTCTTTGACTTAATTTTCTCAGCCATATTCTACAATAGTATTTCATTAAGCTCTTGTTGCTCTTCTTGTTTTTTCTTAATCTTCTCATTGTCTCACTTTTCTATTCAAGGTTTTGTTGGTTGACATTTCCTTTGGGGTTAAATTCTTCTTCATTATGTGTCGACGTACTGCAGGGTTGAATATTATCCTATCACTTTACAAGGAAATATTTATCCAAGTTATAAATTAAGCATTTAGAATTTTTGTTTCCACCCATAAGGTCTATTGTTGTCAGTTTGTTTTCTAATACCATATGTAATATACCATTTATTCATTAATTTCCTTTACTCAAAATTACGACATTAAAAAATTCTTTAAACAACCATGACATTGTATATAACTTGAAATCTCTCTTCAATATCACCATGAGCAATTCTACCTTAACTTGGAAATAAGTAAGTTGGGTTTAAATTTAAACCTTCATATAAACCTAACTCATAAGGAATGTCCTTGGACTTTTTTTTACAAGTAATATCAAACCTAACTATACTATTAGGTAACTGAATTAATTCCTAACTCTATTACTTTTCAAGTACACTAACTACCTATAGTGGCTTATATATATATATATTTACGAGAGGGTTGTGGGGGTTGTCCAAGGTATTTAAAACATAACTCAAATCATCAAACATTGCAAAAACGCTATAATTGGGTTATCCTAGGAATATGCCTCTACCATATACTCTAGTGTAATGCTATGACAAGGCTAGACTATTTCACTTGTAGGGTAAGTAATTAATACGACTTTAACCATATTGGTCTTCACAAGTCACTTTACAACCTCCATAACGACATGTCACAAAGTCCTTCCTCTATAATTTAAAACCTGCAACTTGAAAATAACTTTTTTTCCAACGTTGATCCCCTGGGTCACTATCCAAATCCTCCAACTACACTACTTCATGTGCCTAGGGATTTAACTACTTGACACTTAACCTAGCCACCTCCCTTTATACTTCACGTGGTTAATTTCATTAAAGTTTCTGTCAGAGAATTGATTTTGGAGAGGTTTTCGTTACTATGGAAAAACTCATTCTTGGTTTTGGTAAAACTCGACAGTATTCTCTATAAAAGGTTTCTTGCAGGACAAAGCTGCCATGGATTACAACCTGGTATCCTTGTTCCTACTTGATTTTGAGACTTATTACAATCCTTGTCAAAATCTTACCCACGACTTATTCCTTCACTAAGTTCTGTATTTTTTCTTCTTTCCAACCGAGGGTTACACTCATCGAGGAGTTTGTTGCATATCCTAGGCAACATTTATTTTTCAGATAATTATTCGTCTCTAGAAACCATCGTTTAGTCCTTTCCTCCTATCCGATAAGCATTATATATTCCATCAAAATTCTTCGAGGAATACATTAATAATTGATTCGAAAAGGTTAAAAAGAATATAAGAGGTTTAAATATTTGTTCACTAGACGAATCATTCCTTGAGTTTTGCGTGTGTAACATCCCACTCTTGCGCACACTGAGCGAACTTATTCTTTGAGGACACTTGCGTGCAAGTGATCTGGGTTATTATACTATTGGTTGTTTTGATTATGATTATGATATATTATGAATTTTTTGATATGTTATTTCGTTGTATTTACATAGACAGGTGCTATTGTCTGGGATCTCCTGAGTGCGCAGGACTTTGGACGTTGATGGATGAAGGCTAACGATAGATTTCTGAACAAACTCTTATTTGGAGTAGAGGGGTCACAAACGACAGCCAGAGACTTTGAAGGAGAGGTGTGTCAACAGACCTACCAAAGCCTACTAGCACTCTCGTTGTGGCTCAAACTGTAGGTTAATGATTACCCAGTTCGAGAAGACCCACGATATCATGAGGGAAGACTATGAAAGTTGTTCATGATGATTCTGAGGGGCACAAAATAAGGCAGGGGATTTATTCCTTATAGGCCCTCAGTCTCCAACAAGATCACCTGGCGGAGTATTGACTCCAGGGGTTTGACATCTACCAAATTTAGTCAAGAGGTGAGTGACACACTTGGAGCACGTGGTGCATCCTGAAGGGCATGTCGCACAAAGAAACAAAAAGAGGTGAGTGGCACCCTTGGAGCACATAGTGCATCTTGAAGGGAACGTCGCACAAAGAAAAACGAAAGAGGCAAGTGGCACCCTTGGAGCAAGTAGTGCATCCTGAAGGGCACGTCAAGATTTTAACTAGTAAGTGAATAAAACTAGTGCCTAGAAAACTATGCCTCCTTAGGACCTAGTTGGCCTTAAAATGAATGATATGATAAGTAAAGTTTAAAAACAATTTTTCCCTAAAAAAATAACTTGCCCAGCCTAGTGAATGTAAAACCTAGGTCTAAGCAGAACCCCTGAACAAAAATATTTAGAAATATAACAAGAAGGGGGTAAAGAAATTCAAACTTTATTTATTAAAGTAAAATAAAAAAAATTACAATGGAGAATTAAATTTTTAAAAAGAGGGGTAACGGTTGTTTTTCTCTACATTTGCAAATTTAATTTTTATTTAAAAAAAAAAGAGGGCAAATGGTCGTTTTTATCTACACTTGCTAAATTAATTTTTAATTAAAAAGGAAAAAGGGTAAATGGTTGTTTTATTTACACTTGCTAAATTAATTTATTTTTTAGTTAAAAAGGAAAAAGGGGGAAACTTAAAAGAAATAGGAAACTTAAGGAAAAAGGGGAAACACAAAAACAAATTTGAATGTCTAACTTAGTAAGGAATCTAGCCTTTGGAACTTTTTATTTATGAACTCAACTAGGAATTAAGTAAGGCATAAGTCATTTAAGAATTGGAAGGGAATAATGGGACACCTAGGAGCATTTTTAGGAATGCTTTTAGGTGGGTGAGGGAAAAATGAATATTTAATTAATAAATAAAATTGATTTTCTGGTGCAACTAGGGGATCAGGCGACATGTGTATGGGGAAGTTTTTTTGAAATTAATTACATGAAAAATGAATTTAATGAGAATTTGGGGAAACTTATTACTTAAAAACTCTATAAAAAGGATGGAGAGGGAGGAGTATGGATCTCATCTTTTTGCATAACGTTATGCTGCTGAAATTTTACCTTGACTGAACTTTTTCTTGTGGGAGTTGGGATACCCATCTCGGGTAACGAGTGGTAGCTCGACCTTGTGAGGTGAGTTGGGTACTAGCATTCTCTGGTATAGTGTGTGTGGCCCCTTTGTGGCTCGGGGAGCTCAGGGGGAAGAAGAGTACCAATAGCATTGGCTGGGAGGTACCGGTGAGGTCACATCGGTCGTCAAGTGGGAGATGGAGGAAGCATGCACGACACAACAACTTCGGAGCTTTCACTTTTGGCTACGGTATGCATGTGTATATTATATTGAATGATAGTTTAAATATTGTTCTTGCACCTTCAGTAATGTAAATTTACTGTGTTATAGGTTATGTTTAATCAACGTAACACTATCCAGAGATTTCATTTTTATCTTTCCACAAATTGTCTTGATGAGCCCAATGTTTTATGATCAGATAACTTAAAGTCATCCCAACCTTATGCTCGATGTATTTGAATTGATTTCCCATGGTGATCCAAAAAAAAATTTCAATGACTTATCTGTGTTTGTTTTTAATGATTTATTATGAAGAACAATTGTGTTTGTATCTTTTGTCCCTTATCCTTAAGTTATTAATCTGTGCTTGAGCAGTCGGCCAAGAGCCTAATCGAATGTCTTCACTCAGGTGTTTAAGACTAATATTTAAATGCCCTTATTTCCTGTGAATGGATAAATATTTGCCCAGCTATCTATCCCTTACTTATCTCTGTGCTTTTATCTAATGATTAATCTCTAATCCTTGTGCCTTCTTTGTGAATGAGTATCTCTGCGGTTTTTATTGATTCATTGTTGAATGATTAATATTTATGTTTATGTGAATGAGTACCACTGCATTTTGAATGGTAAAATCTCTATTCTCTTTGTTTTACCAATGTCTAAACTCTATGTTTTACCAATGTCTAATCTCTACGTTTTACCAATGTCCAATCTCTGCGTTATATTACTTACCACTGTGAATTTTTACTGTCCGATTTTATTTTTAGATAGATAATTACTTGGCATATTACCCAGCCTTTACACCATGATTTTCTTGGCACATTACCCAGCATCCACGCCACAATTTTCTTGGCACATTACATCGAATCTACACCATGATTTTCTGGGTGAATTGCCCTGTATTTACCCAACGATGTCAACAGATTTATGAATATATTTATCAATAAGTTTTAGCAATAGATGTATCAATAAACTTGATACTTGACAACGATATATATTACACAACGATATCATATTGCACAACAATATTATATTACCCATGCAATATCATATTAAACAGTGATATCATAATGCACAATGATATCCTATTTAACTCAACGACATATGTGAATACACAACAATATCATATTTAAACTCTGTGATTTTCCCTTAAATATAATTTTTAGAAAGTGATATGGTTAGACAGAGATATCATGTGTTAATATACAACGATTTCTATCAATGCGATTTTGTTTACAACTATTACCAACGCGATTTCTATTATTAGTGTGATTTTGTTTACAACTATTATCAATGTGATTTCTATTATCATATATTTAGACAACGATATCATGTCATATATTTAGACCGCGAAATCATATCATATATTTACACAACGATATCATATATTTAGACAACGATATCATATCATATATTTGGACAACAATATCATTCATTTATTAGACAACGTTATCATGTATTAATAGTCATCAACATCATACTTTTATAGACAACATGCCAAATGTTTAATAGACAACCTCCTAATGTATTCAACAAGCAACGAATTTATTTGTGTTCTAGAAAAGATAGGCATATTACTAGGATTAAGTGACTTGTGCACTGAAAAAGGTAAACCCTTCTACAACCAACATGTTTGGTTTCTAGTTTCAATGTTTCAAAGTTTAGTTTATATGAAATATTGTTGCTTTATCAAAGGTAAACAAACTTCACATAAACTTTTCTTCATAATTGAACTTTAATAAGATATTTTAACATACACTTAATTACATTAACTAACATGTCTAAGTAGGTACATTAACCAAAATATCCTTTAAAGTGAAATGAACTTGAAGAAAATAAAGTAGATTGTTATACAAAGAAAATAATAATTTTAATTAATATTTTTTTTTTTGTAAGTAAGAGGTTTTATATATAAAAGGCCTTCAAAACACCAGTCCAGAGGTACAAAAACTTGATAGCAACCGTACTGTAGTTACTGAACTGCCCCAATAAAGGGGAAACTAGTTCAACCAGCCAGGTAAGTTTAGCATTTGATAGTCTAACATTCTTATAGAATAGAGCTAAGTTGACTAAGTTGCATCTAAAAGAAGAAACTATTAAAAAGAAAAGAACCCCTGTGGGGTCATACACTTGGCAAGTAACCTAGCCAGGTGGCAATAATGGTCGCATACCAAGGCTCCTCTTCAACGGGTGTCCCTTTGCTTTCCAAATTCATGTCAGCGTCCACGTTTCTCTCGTCCCTGTTGGCAGCTGGCAAGGCGTCTCCAGGAAGACTGTGCACATGCTGGCCTGTAGCTGTCGTTGCTTCAGTGTCCTCATGCTTGACCTACTCCAAAACGACCTCTGTTGCATGCTACGTCTTAGCATTTCTGTCGTCGCTTTCTGTATGGGGTTCCTCTGCTGAAGGTAGTTAAAATCTGAAGGAGGGTCAAAATCCTTCCATCCATAATCTGCAGTCAGAATTGGAGGTCCTCCATTCCCTGACGGAGTTCAAAGACCAGACCATAGAGAATGGTTAAACTCTCTTTCAGTTGCGAGTCAGGGGTGGAGTCAGTAGACACATACATGTTGTTTCGGGCAGTTCGAATAGGAGGTAGAGCCCCCATGGGAGGCCTTAAGGAACCAGTTACCGGTGCATGGGAAAGATCGATGGTTCTGGAGTTTGGTGGGACAGAAAGGTGATGCAAGGAAGAGCCCGATGAGCTTTCAATAATGGCTAAGCAATCAAACTGGGAGACGGACAAGGTGGAGGAGGTGAGAGGTGTTGGCTCAGACTACAGAGGCGGAGAGGAGATCGTGGAGGGCGAACCAGGTGGAGAAAAAGAGGCTCAGGGTCGAGGAGGATGCCATGGAGAGCCTCTTTGCAGCCATCCTCTTTGACGCAGCATACTTTGAAGGCAGAAAAGGACTAGGTGCTCCAGGAAATTGCAGAGATCCTGGAGATGGCTAGGGGCTGTGAGCACCATGAAATTCCAGTCAAAACCAGGTCAGGGCAACGGAGGAATGTGGGAGTTGATCCACGAGAGAGGATGAGGAGCGAATGCAGACAAAAAATCCATAGAGAAATTTGTAATGGGGGTCTGGCGCATCAAAATTAATGGTGCTGCAATCGACGTGAAGGCTAGTTAATGCAGGGTTGAGGCGACGGTCGTTGGCACGAGCTGATCACATGGAGCCTTGCCCTGCTGGCCTACCCGCACTCCCTCTTTGCACCATTTGGCTTGCACTAACACCCTATCCAGGGATAATTTTTATTAATATTAATTGATATAAAAGTTTTAAAAAATTATTTGATTTTTATTAAAAATAATAGGATTATCATTTGTTAGACAAAGATATAAATGTTGAATTAATAGGATTTGTTAGACATAATGGTTTATTGGTGTAATAGTTTATTATCTTGTGCAAGATTAATGGTCGAGGGATTAGTAGTTTTATGAGCTAAAACGTTTAATAGTTTAACAATTAATTGGTTACTTTGTGCCTTGTGCCTTAAGTCAAATTGTAAATGGTGGTTGGCCATAGTGGTTTCACCACACATGTTTTCCTTGTAGGAACCATAAATCCTTCTGTTAGCTATACAATTTAGTTTTGAGTGTTATCATCTTGTGTCTTGTCGACTTGTTGCTTGGGTTCTTGGGTATAGTCTTCGTGTATTTATTGACAGATGATTCGGTCTCCTAGCGTGAGGGATTTAGCTTGGGTTAAAGGTCTAGATAGGTTATGTTGCGCCATGGTTACTGTCATGACTAATGCCTTGTGACATCATGATTCCTGGTGAGGGGATTACTACACGACCTAATGGATAGATGTGAATGACAACCTGGATGGAGTCTTTTTCTTCCTAATGTGGGCGTTTGCTCGTTGTAATTGATGTTGGTACTTGGTTCTATAACGCCTTAATGAAATTGGTTTTGTGTGCCATAGAGGTTTCTAGTTATGGGTCGTCAAGCCGATGTGTTGTGCTGTTTATGTTTTCCTGCATCTTGTACTCGTTGTTTTGATTGTGTCGGGTGGGTAGTCATTTTTATTTGTCTATTGATTATCACATGTTCGTCCAGTTGCATGATGTGATATTATGATGTGTCATTGGTGTTTGTTGCCTAAATGTGTAAGTTGTGTTCGTCGTCAAGTTGTGTTGATCAATTGTTGTTGTTGATTTCCTTCCTTCTTAAAACAAAGAAAAAAAAAATATTCACTGCTTTGAGTCGCATGTAGTCGTAACGATCGGGGTCATTACATATGGTATCAAAGTTGGTTTGACTTGCGACTTGGAATCACTACGGCTTCCGTTGGTTAGATATTTGATTGTAATGTTGCTATTAAATTGATTTGTATTCGTGCAGGTAATCATGGTTAGAGGACGTTGCAGAGGCATATGACGAGGTGTTAGGGGAGGAGGCACGATGCCTCCAGTAGCATCCACACCCGAGGGGTCTAACCCCTAGGGAAACTAACATGTTGTCGGGCATGAACGTATAGTTGTGGGTGATGTGGTTGGGATTATGAGGTCCTTTAATTAAATGTCTGAGGCACTGATCAATTGTTTGGATAGAGATGAGGCTAGGACGTCGAAACCCCCTAAGGGTCCACTCCATGCTTCGGTCGATACTGGTAGCATTTACCACGAAATCAAGAAGGTCAAATTTATCGAGTTATTTGGTGCCCCGGATGGCGCAGCTACCGAGGCATGGTTGGAAAATATGGCGATGTGATTTTCACTTCGTGAATATACCTCAAATATGAAGGTATGCATGGTGATATTTCAACTGAAGGGGAGTGCTCTTCTATGGTGGAAGATTCTCATGCCACAATTGAACATGGACGTCAAAGACGTGTCATGGGAATTGTTTGAGGAACAATTTTGAGAGAGGTATCTGTCAGAGGAATTCATTAATCATAAGCTCAACGAGTTCAAGGACTTGAAATAGGGTGGTCGTATGGTGCCCAAGTACAAGGCCAATTTTATGGAACTTCTTCAGTATGCTCTACATCTGAATACTGAGAAACTTAAGGTCAATAGGTTCGTGTTTGAAATTAATGTGATTCTTCATGAAAAGGTTAGGATTTTGATGCCTCAAAACTTGCATGATGCCATCCAAAAGGCCCTCGTAGCAGAGGAGGAGATTATCCGCAAGGTTCATAGAAAGACTCCTGTGAGACTAGCAGGGCAAGTGTCATCTGGTGCGCATGTTGATACTGAGAGGGGGGTGAATCAGTATCCAGTACAATTTAAAAACCTTTTTCAACTTATACTTAAACCATTCAATTATATCCAATGAGAAATGAACAATAGTATAAGAGTTACACCAATACACCACAATACACCA
>ML796752.1:93508-114402 GCA_009831015.1 Picea engelmannii
GAGGAAGATACAATCCTCCAATATCAAGATATATTTGAACTCTCTATCCTTGCCCCTTTCTTCCACCCAAGAATATATGAGAGATAATAAAACTTTACATTAAATCATCACCATCAACCAATCATCACATAGAACCTGATAATTCTTTCTGAGACTTCTTCAATTTTTGCAATTATTCAATTCTTGGAGTACTCTAATCCTGTATATAATGTTACTCAATGTATTCTCTGAAACTCCTCTAACTTTCACTCCTTGAATCCTTCCCAAAAAGAGGTTATAGAAAGAATGGTAGACTTTATTCAATTTTGGTCTGTTCAGAAGACCCAACTTGTACAGCATGCCCTGCGCTCAATATTTAACATCTGATTCTGAAACTCAAACACAAGAAACTAAAGTCCGTACTGTTTCCAATGGAAGTGGTCCCACTACATTTGGATTATGTATGAAAAATTTATGATTGTTTTACCCAGAACACCTGTTTATTGACTAGTTTCAGGACTGGTCACAAACCCTATATTCCACAGAGTGTATCTCCATAATTATAGAAAATAAAGAGCTGAAATTTTTACCAGAGGTACCTTGATATGTCTTCTCAATACCATAGATATTTCACCATCTGAATCGTTCTAGAAAAAAAGTTATAGCAAAAATGGTAAGATGACCGGAAAATAACATACCTTAGAACACATCACCAAAAGACTTCATCCTCCCTTGAAATACGGCCTTCTTTTACTTCTTATTCCCTCTGAAATTAGACTTGTATAAAATGAATGTATAATGATATTTATTTATACCATTTATGTCACTTCCTTTTAACATTAGGGCCGACCTGACACTTTCTTATTTTGTAATTATTTTTTTTAATTATTTTCAGGGCTTACATGTACTTCCTTTTTCAATTCACTTTGTCATCTTCAAAACATCATTTCTCCTCAACTATGAGGATCCATGTGATGTGCCACATAACACCGGAAACAACATGATGTATACTATCCATTCATGGGTTTTGTATATGCATGTGCATTTTCCTTCATGTCCAAATACCTTTATCAATCTTGCGGTCCAAAACCCATGACTAGGGTTGACATCAATGACAACAATCAATCTTCCAACAGCACAGCAGTGTCAGACACTAGCTAGACACTCACCAAGATATTGTGTCTTCTAGAGAGGATCCACTTTCAATACACCTTCGCGATCAACACCTCAGCAGCAGAATCCTTACCAAGGACCACAACACCAACAATAACGCCGACCACAACAACAATAGTTTAGTCATGTTCAACAGAACAAACTAGGATTCTAGGTTAGTGGGCCATTAGCTCCTACTTCGGGTACCAGGAATACTAGACTAAAGAAGGGGTGTTGGACATGTTGGGAGCCAAATTACCAACACGAATGCCCAGTGGAGAGGACTAGAGCATCTGGATCAGTCGGACTCACTACCATGGGATATTTGGGCAAGGCCCATTGGATTCATGCAGTGGTGAATAACCTCCAGGTAGAGCACCATTCGACTATGCTCAAGACATCAATTACTGTCATTGACCACACCCTTAGTATTTTGATAGATCCTGGTGCTACCGAGAGTTTCATTTCCAGTGCAATGCTAAAAATAATTAAGGTAAAGGTAGTCGAACAGGACGAGTTTATCTTTGTGGAAATGGCTTCGAGAGCCAGACAAAAGGTTGGAGGGAGAGTTACGGGCTGTAGCCTTAACCTAGGAGAGTTTATCACCAGGGCCAACCTGTACATCACGATCTTAGGATATTATGATGTCGTGATCGATATGGACTAGGTGGAATCACATGAGGTGATACTCAACTGTAAGATTAAATGGTTGAGCTTGGTCGATGATGAGGGACATAGAAGTATGATTGTAGGTTGGAACCAGGGAGTTTCCCTGAGGTTCATCTCTTCCTTGTACCTATGGAAGAGCATGCACAAGGGATGTAAGATATATGTGATCCTTGCATTAAATGAGAAGGGAGTAGTGAAAGGTCTAGAACACCTTCCGATGGTGATATAGTTTGCAGATGTCTTCCCTGAGGATTTACCTAGGATGTCACGAGAGAGGGAATTGGAATTTACCATCGAACTAAAAATGAGAATTGAACTGATAGAAAGAACACCTTATCGAATGTCGACCCTAGAATTACAGGAGTTGAGAATGCAACTGAAGAATTTGTTGGACCTAGGAATTATATGTCCAAGTGTGTCATTGTGGGTTGTGCCTGTTATCTTCATATGGAAGAAGGATCATTCGTGGATACTTTGCATCGACTACTGCCAATTGAACAAGGAAACAATCAAGAATAAATACCCATTGCCAAGGATTGATGATCTATTCGATCAGATGAAAGGCATGATGATGTTTTCAAAGATTGACTTGAGATCAAGGTATCACCTATTATGGATCAAAGAGGACGACATCCCTAATACCTTCTTTAAGATGAATTTTGGACATTACGAGTCTACTATTCTACCGTTTGGACTAACAAACGCCCTAGGGGTATTTATGAGTTTGATGTACGAGGTTTTTCACAAATACTTGGACAAGTTCATCCAAGTGTTCATTGAAAATATTTTGATTTACTCTAGGATGTTGGAGGAGCATGAGGTGCACTTGCGCTTGGTATTACAGTGTCTGCGATCGAGTTTTCTTGTAGATGAAACTGCATAACAGTTCGATCAAGTTTGGGAAGGGTGATAAACTCTCTCCTAGGTTCATGGGACCTTTTGAGATTGTGGAAAGGAAGGGGCATGTGGCCTATCAACTAGCCTTGCCTAACTCTTTGAGGCATATGCACGATGTTTTTCACATATCTATTTTGAGACATTATATTAGTGATCCTACACATGTTATTGACATGAGTTCCTTGCAGGTATCTAATGAGGGTGCGCTCATGACTGAGCCAATCTACATTCTAGACCATCGCATTCAAAATCTACGACGTCCAATAGTAGATCAGGTCAAGGTCTAGTGGGACAACTATAGTCTACACTTGACGACTTCGGAGGATGCATATGATATGTGCTAGCAGTTTCCATTTTTGTTTGATAGATAGACTTATGATACTGTGATATAATTATTTCGGCACTTATATATTATGAAACTTCGAGACGAAGTTAAACCAAGAGGGGGTGTATGTAACATCTCTCTCTTGTGTGCACTAAGAAAAATTATTCTTTGAGGACACTTGCATGCAAGTGATTCGGGTTATTATACTATTGGCCATTTTGATTATGATTATGAGATATAATGGATTTGTTGATATGTTATTTTGTTGTATTTACATATATAGGTGCTATTGACTGGGTTCTCCTCAGTGTGCATGACTTTGGATGCTGATGGATGTAGGATGTCGATATCTTGTCGACTAGACTCACATTTGGAGTAGAGGGGTAGGCACGACAACCAGAGACTTTAAGGGAGAGGTGTGGTAGCATCCCTGCCACGACGTACTAGCACTCCCATCATGGCTCAAACTATAGGTTAACAATTACCTAGTTCGATAAGACCCACGATTTCATGAGGGAAGACTGGGAAAGTCACTCACGATGATTCTAAGGGGCGTGCAATAAGGTAGGGCCCTTATTCGTTAGATTCCCTTAGTCTCCAACAAGATCACCTGGCAGAGTATTGAATCCAAGGGTTTGACATATACCAAATTCAATCAAGAGGTGAGTGACACCCTTGGAGCACGTGGTGCGTCCTGAAGGGCATGTCATGCAAAGAAATGGAAAGAGGTGAGTGACACCCTTGGAGCACGTAGTGCGTCTTGAAGGGAACGTCGCGTAAAGAAAATGGAAAGAGGCAAGTGTCACCCTTGGATCACAACGCAATTTTAACCAGTAAGTGACTAAACCTAGTGCCTAGAAAAATATGCCTCCTTAGGACCTAGTCGGCCTTAAAATGAATGATATGATAAGTAAAGCTTAAAAACAATTTTTCCCTAAAAGAAAAAGGTCACTCGGCCTAGTGAATGTAAAACCTAGGTCTAAGAAGAACCCCTTAACAAAAATATTTAGACATATAACAAGAAGGGGGTGAAGAAATTCAAACTTTATTTATTAAAGTAAAAATAAATAAAAATTTACATTGGAGAATTAAACTTTTAAAAAGAGGGGTAATGGTTGTTTTTATCTACATTTTCAAATTTAATTTTTAGTTAAAAAGAAAAGAGGGTAAATGGTTGTTTTTATCTACACTTGCTAAATTATTTTTTAATTAAAAAGGGTAAATGGTTTTTTTATCTACACTTGCTAAATTGAAATTTTTTTAGTTAAAAACGAAAAAGGAGGAAACTTAAAAGAAATAGGAAACTTAAGAAAAAAGGGGAAAATTAATAAAAAGGGGAAACGTAAAGAAAAAGATGAATGTCTAACTTACTAAGGAATCTAGCCTTTGGAACTTTCTATTTATGAACTCAACTAGGAATTAAGTAAGGCGTAAGTCATTTAAGAATTGTAAGGGAATAATGGGACACCTAGGAGTGTTTTTAGGAACCCTTTTAGGTGGATGAGGGAAATAGGAATATTTAATTAATTAATAAAATTGATTTTCTAGTGCAACTAGGGGATCGAGTGACATGTGTACGGGGGAGGTTTTTTGAAATTAATTAAATGAAAAAGGAATTTGATGAGAATTTGGGGAAACTAATTACTTGAAAACTCTATAAAAAGGATGGAGGAGGAGGAGTATGGATCTCATCTTTTTGTGTAACGTTACGCTACTGAAATTTTATCTTGAATGAACTTTCTCTTGTGGGAACTGGGATACCCAGCTTGGATAACGAGTGGTAGATTGACCTTCTGAGGCAAGTTGGGTGCTAGCATTCTATGGTATTGTCTATGTGGACCCTTTGCAGCTTGAAGGGCTCAGGGGGGACAAGAGTACCCTTGGTGCTGGCTAGGAGGTATCAGTGAGGTCACATCGGTCAGCAAGCGGGAGCTGGAAGGAGGGCACATGGGAGAACGACTTCAGAACTTTCACATTTGTCTACAGTACAACATGTGCATATTATATTGAATGGTAGTTTAAATATTGTTCCTGCACCTTCAGTAATGTACTTCTACTATGTTAAATTTTATGTTTAATCAATGTAACACTAACTAGAGATTTCATTTTTCTCTTTCCGCAAATTGTTTTGATGAGCCCAGGGTTTTATGATCAGAGAACTTAAAGTTATACCAGCCTTATGCTCATTGTATTTGAATTGATTTCCCATGGTGAACCCAAAAATTGATTGCAATGACTTCTATGCATTTGTTTTTATTGATTTATTATGAAGAACAATTGTGTTTTTATCTTTTGCCCCTTTTCCTTAAGTTATTAGTTTGTTCCTGAGTAGTCGGCCAAGAGCCTAATCGACTGTCTGCACTCCAGTGTTTAAGACTGATATTTAAATTCCCTTCTTTCCTGTGCATGGATAATAAGTGAAGGAAAAATGTTCACCCAAGTATCTATCCCTTACTTATCTCTGCGTTTTTCTCTTATGATAAATCTCTATTCCTTGCACCTTCTTTTTGAATGAGTATCTCTGCATTTTTGATTGATTCATTCTTGAATTATTAATCTTTGTGTTTCTATGAATGAGTACCACCATGTTTTGATTGGTAAAATCTCTAATCTTTGCATTTTACCAATGTCTAAACTCTGTGTTTTACCAATGCCTAATCTCCGCGTTTTACCAGTGTCCAATCTTTGTGTTATATTACTTACCACTGTGAATTTTTAGTCTATGGTTTTCTTTTTAGATAGATAATTACTTGGAATATTACACAACCTTCACACCACAATTTTTTTGGAAAATTACCCAACATCCATGCCACGATTTTCTTGCCACATTGCACAAAATCTACACGACGATTTTCTGGGCGAATTACCCCATATTTACCCATCGATGTCAATAGATTTATCAATATATTTATCAATAAGTTTTAGCAATAGATGTATCAATAAACTTCCTACTGGATAACAACTTGATCATTGAACGAGATATATATCACACAATGATATCATATTGCACATCGATATCATATTACCCATGTGATATCATATTAAACAATGATATCATAATGCACAACGATATCCTATTTAACTCGGTGACATATATGAATATACAACAATATCATATTTAAACTCCACGATTTTCCCCTAAATATAATTTTTAGACAACGATATGTTTAGACAGAGATATCATGTGTTAATAGACAACGATTTCCATCAATGCGATTTATATTATCAATGCAATTTTGTTTACAACTATTACCAATGTGATTTCTATTATCAATGTGATTTTGTTTACAACTATTATCAATGCGATTTCTATTATCATATATTTAGACATCAATAACAAATCATATATTTAGACTATGAAATCATATCATATATTTACACAACGATATCATATATTTAGACATCGATATAATATCATATATTTGGACAGTGATATCATTCATTTATTAGAAAACACTATCATGTATTAATAGTTAGCGGTATCATACTTTTATAGACAACATTCCATATGTTTAATAGACAACCTCATACTGTATTCAACAAGTAGTGAAGTTATTTGTGTTATAGAAAAGATAGGCATATTACTAGGATTAAGTGACTTGTGCACTGAAAAAGGTAAACCCTTCTACAATCATCATGTTTGGATTCTAGTTTCAATGTTTCAAAGTTTAGGTTATATGAAATAATATTTCTTTATCAAAGGTGAACAAACTTCACATAAACTTTTCTTCATAATTGAACTTTAATCAGATATTTTAACATACACTTAATTACGTTAACTAAAATGTCTAAATAGGTACATTAACTAACATATCCTTTAAAGTGAAATGAACTTGAAGAAAATAAAGTAGATTGTTATACAAAGAAAATAATAATTTTTATTAATATTAATTGATATAAAAGTTTTAAAAATTTATTTGATTTTTATTAAAAAATAATAGGATTATCATTTGTTAGACAAAGATATAAATGTTGAATTAATAGAATTTGTTATATATAATGGTTTATTGGAGTAATAGTTTATTAGCTTGCGCAAGATTAATGGTCGAGGGATTAGTAGTTTTAGTAGCTAAAACGTTTAATAGTTTAACAATTAATTGGTTACTTTGCACCTTATGCCTTAAGTCGAATCGTAAATGGTGGTTGGTCGTAGTGGTTTTACCACACATGTTTTTCTTGTAGGAACCATAAATACTTTGGTTAGCTACGCAATTTAGTTTTGAGTGTTGTCACCTTGCGTCTTGTCGACTTGTTGCTTGGGTGCTTGGGTATAGTCTTCATGTATTTATTGACAGATGATTCAGTCTCCTAATGTGAGGGATTTAGATTGGGTTAAAGGTATAGATATGTTATGTTGTGACATGGTTATTGTCACGCCTAACACCTTGCGACGACATGATTCCTGATGAGGGGATCATTGCGCGCCCTGATGGATAGATGCGAATGACAACCTGGTCGGAGTCTTGTTCTTCCCAATGTGGGTGTTTGTTCACTATAATTGATGTTGGTACTTGGTTTTGTAATGCCTTAATGCGATTGGTTTTGCATGCCGTAGAGGTTTCTAGTTACGGTTTGTCGAGCCGATGTCTCAGCTTGTTGATGTGTCCTTCAGCTTGTAGGTGTTTTCTTGATTGTGTCGGGCGGGTAGCCATTTTTATCTGTCTCTTGATTATCGCATGTTCATCCAGTTGCATGATGTACTAGTATGTTGGGTCATTATTGTCTGTTTCCTGAATGTGTAAGTTGTGTTCGTCGTCAAGTTGTGTTGATCAATTATTGTTGTTGATTTCCTTCCTGCTTAAAAAAAAATTGCATTTCTTTTCGTCGCATGTAGTTGTAACGATCGGGGTCGTTATATCATGTATTATATTTATATACCTTCAAGCCTATTTATTCATTATTTTTGATAACACGGTCTCTGTTTACTTATTTAATTCATTGTACACTTTTTGTTTATGTATCACTTTGTATCTAGTAAATTCATTATGTTATGCTTGATTTGGAAAATATTGTAGAGATATTCCATTAGTCATCTCAAAGTTGTATTTAAGCCCATTAGTTGCATGTTACCTTTACCGTAACTATTGGGTTGACCCAAGTTATCAGCAATTATATCAAACTAGACTTTAGTCATATAATCTAGAACATTAATTCAAACAGGGCGATCGAGGAGGCCAACCTCACTATGTGCGAAAACCCTCCTAACCTGTGGGTATATAATATTTTGGTCTCATTTACTTGCTCAAATGCTATGAAAAGAATTTATACTGTGTAATGTTTGTATTGGGAATTACATAACCCAATGTTCCGATCTTTTGTTTGGTTCTGGTCAACATCGTTATGGATAGTGGATTTGCATAAATTAATCGGAAAACGTATTCGGGTTCCTTTTCCTAAGCTCACGAGGAAGAAATCAGAGTGTTAATACTTCTTTAGTATGATGTCCCTAACATGTTTTCATAATCGAACTTTATACATTGCGCAATGTCTGTGATTGTAATAAGAATTATGACACTGATAAACATGTAATATTTGAAAGGAAAGACAATAATAAAGAATTTCAATGAATACTATCTTTATAAATTTCGATTTGATTTTGCAAATAATTTGATGAAATTATCACATGTTTACTTATGCTTATCAAAATTGCCACTAAAGGAAACATATACATATTTACCACATTGTTGTCTAAACATGTTCTGAACGTATATGTTTTCTTTCACATTCTAGTATTATTGTACCCATCATATTACTCAGTCATAGATATGTTAATTCATGTCTTATTTCCACACCAATTCTATTATAACAATATTGGTAACATTCAGTAACATATGCATACCAAACATATAATTAAGCATGAATGTAATGATAGAGAAAAATAAATAAATTATATATATGGAACCCGGGAAAACAAGAGGGACAACAAAGTTCCACCCAACCATAAAGTAGATCATCCAAGACACTTGATCTAGTCACCCCTGATCGTCACCATGAATCCATAAGGGCAAACTAAGCCTCCTTGTCCAACAATGCCTTTCATACTTCTCTAGTTGCCTAACACTTTTGTGCTCACACAACAATCATTGAATATCCTTTGTTTTCCTGAGAAACCTTTTCAAAAATCTTTCATTCTCCCTTCCACATGCTAAGAAGCGTCCTACCTCCTCAAAAAAGTGTTTATATTCTTTTCCTAGGTCTTCCTTTCTTTCCAAGCTATTTTCCCTCCTTTGTAAATTTGTAGCCTTGAAAATCTCTGATTTTTAGGGTGTGTCAATCATCAAAACTGACTTTTTACACTTGTCCCATTTTTCCCAAGGTCAGCTCTAACTTGTTCCCCACTCATGGATTCATAATCATCTCTTTTTAACTTGGTTGTTCCTTCTATTCCCTTCATTTAATTAAAAAAAATATTGTCTCTTACATCTGTCCAATAACTAAGGACACTTGGCAAGTCAATGTCTTGCACAATAATTAAATTAGCAACAGTCAAATTTACCATATAATTCTACATTCAAATTTCCAATTAAAGAAATTTATTAACATGCCAAATATTTTATTTAAGGTGTATTATAGAGAAGAAGGTTGCAGCCACATCCATGGCCTCTGTGGTAGGTCTCTCCATGCAACAAAAGAAAGTGGATAAGGTCATGGAAGAATACAAAGACATATTCTTCTCACCCATTGAGGTACCTCTGCACTATTAGGTCAAGCACTCAATCGATATGACCACCGACACATCGCTACCCAATGGGCCATTCTATCGCTGCTCTCTGTCATAAAATGAGGAAATCAAGCGCCAGGTCTAAGAGATGCTCCAAAAGGGGCACATCTGACCAATCTCATCACCTTGTGGAAGCCCAATCATTCTTGTGCATAAGAAAGACAAGACTTGGCGACTCTGCATTGATTACCGGTCCCTAAATAAAATCACAGTCGAGAACTGATACCCAATTCCTCAAATTGATGGTCTCCTTGACCAACTCAAGAGGGAAAAATACTTCAGTAAGATTGATTTGAATTCTCGCTACCACCAGGTCCCAATAGAGCATACTGATGTATGAAAGATTATATTTATGTCCAAAGAAGGTCTTTTTGAATGGTTGGTCATGCCATTTGGATTTTTGAATGCCCCAACAAATTTCATGAGGATGATGGACGATATCTTGCAGTCTTTCATGAATTATTTTTTGGTGGTGTATTTGGATGGAATCCTTATATTTAGCAAGAGTTGGGAAGAACATTTTCAACATATTCAATAGGTTCTGCACAATCTGCGGTAACACAAACTATATACAAATTTGGAAAAATGTTTCTTCGGCATGAACAAGGTCCATTACCTAAGCTACATTGTTGATGAGCATGCGGTCCATGTCAATCTAGCCAAGATCTAGGTCATTCATGATTGGAAATCCCCAACTACACTCATTGAGCTTCAAAGCTTCTTAGGCCTTGCCAATTTCTATCATAAGTTCATGTTGGGATTCTCCAATATTGCATGGGCCCTTATCCAAGTGACCAGGGGTGGTGGCAAGGTAAATTGTGTGTGAAGTTAGTCGCAAAAAAAGAGTTCGATGATTTGAAGCAACACTTGTGCTCAACCCCAATGCTCTCGTTACTCGACCTACAACAACCTTTTGAGATTGAGACAAATGCTTGAGACTATGTTGAGGGAACAATTCTCACTAAGGACGGACATCATGTGGCCTATAATAGTGAGACACTATCGAATATCATCCGTAAGTACCCCACTTACGACAAAGAAATGTATTCCATTGTACAATCCTACCGCTAGTGAGGCATTACATTCTCGGGAAAGAGACAATCATCCACACTGATCATAAGACTTTGTAGTTCATGCAGGCACAAGCAAAATTAAAGAATGACCACCATCATAAGTGGTCCACATACTTGCAATAGTTCCATCTCAACATCAAGTATAAGAAATGGAGCACCAAACACATCGTTGACTGCCTCGGTCGACCTTCAATTGCATCACTAACAATGGTGCTACACTCCTACAGACATGAAACCTTTAGATGGCCCCAACTCTACGAGGGAGATTCTGACTTCACCACTACCTACCATATGTTGGGCACAAACACATATGTCAATGATTTCCATCTTTAGGGTGGGTTGTTGTGCCATATGGGCCATATTTGTTTCCCATCAAGCGAGGGAGAAAATCTTATTTGGGAAGATCACTACAGTCGGGTGGTATGATACTTTGACATAGAAAAGACAGTGGCAATGTTGCAGCAACAATTCTATTGGTCGAAACTTCAACATGATGTCAACAAGTATATCAGGTCCTGCATGGCCTGTGTCGTTACTAAACCAGTCATTAAGAAACAAGGAATATACACTCCTTTGCCTACTCCCAATATGCCCAGGGAATCCATGTCGATGGACTACATATTAGGCCTTCCTTCAACCAAGAAGGGAAATGGATGTGTTTTTGTGGTTGTTGATCGATTTTCCAAGATGGTGATTTTGGACACCTACAAGAAAAACATCATAATGGAGGCCACTACCAAGCTCTTCTTCAAACGAATGTGGGAACATTTTGGGATACCACAAACCATCGTCTCAGATCAAGAAAACCATTTCCTCAACACATTCTAGTTGATCCTCTAGTCACAGATGGACACCAAGCTCACCAAATACACTACCTTCAACCCCCAACAGGATGGCCAAACCGAGGTCGTCAACATGATGATCGTGCATATCCTACGCATGACTAAGTAAGACAAGGGAGTGTAGTAATGACGTATGGCCCATGCAAGGACGACTAAGATGAGTTCCACAAGATGGGCTTGACTTTTTCTTTGGGATAGTTGTGCTCTTGTTACGTTTTGAGTTGGAGTCAGGTTCTTGTTAGGTTTTGAGTTTGAGTCACAGTTGGAGTTTGATGAACAAAATGTTTTTCATGACCATTTTTCTTAAGTCAAATTGAAATTTTTATAATTCTGTTATATTAAATTGTTAATTTACTATTAATTTACTATTTTTGTCATGACCATTTTTGTCATGACTATTTTTGTCATGAACAAAATGTTTGTCATGACCATTTTTCTTAAGTCATGATAGGGTAGCGACGTGAATAAACAAGTTACTATCCAGTTTACCTAACATAAGTTACTATCCACCAGCATCAATGGTTATTTACCCAGATCCACTATCATCAATGGTTATTTACTATCCACGAGCATCAATGGTTATTTACCCTGATCCAGTTCATTTACCCAGATCAAGTTGTTTCTTTTGCTTCTGTTGATTCAATCGATTATGTAGTCGAAGTTTACTGAATAAATTTAATTTATTTTGTTGATTTCATTTTTTTTACTAAACAAAATTTTGTGTACGTTGGTTTAAATGGGTTAACTAAGTTATTTTAAATAAAAATGTGGGACCAGTATTATTATAGAATTTTTTTAAATAAGCAAAACTATACATCCTTTTATTTAAGAATTTATAGAGAGTAGGTAAGATATTTGATTTTTTAATGAAATACGTAATTAAGTAGATAAATTTAAAAAAATAAAAAAACAAAATTTTATTTTATTTAGATTTTTGAAAATTTTAATTACCTAAATTATTTTAAATTAAATAAAATTTTATTATTCAAATAAAATTATAATTTTAAATAAAATTCTATTTATTTTAAAATTTGATATTATTCTCCATCATTGATCATCTCTTCCTTCCAGCCATTGAATCTAGGCATCGATCATTTTATGATTTGGACTTAAATTTAGATCGTGCCTTGATTTTTTAACCCTTTATGACAATTTAAGCTTTCACCAAACTCTTTTATCCATGATTTAATTGTATTTCTCAAAAAAAAAAAATATTAATATTTTTAGATTTTATAACGAGACAATAAAAAATTTCATGTATTCAAGGAAATACTAAAGCCTTGGCTACAACCATAGGGATTGAGGATGAAGACTTGATATAATTTTCTAATTTGTTTCCTTTCAAGTAAGTTGAGATGGATGAATCACTGAAATACTTGGGATTCTAATTAAAACATAATGCATATCTGAAGAAGGATTGTGATTGTTTATTAGTATAATTTGAAAAGAGAATATCTACATGGTGTCATTGATGGCTATCCAGGGGTGTGATGTGAGATTGGTTCTATTCAAGGTTGTCCTAGAGGCTATCCTATTTTGTTGGATTATCATTTCTTGGAGTCCAAGAGGGATTTTAGGAAATACAAAGTGAATCATCTTTGGTTTTCTTTGGTTGAGATATTTTGAAAAGAAGGGCATTCCATGGGTAAATTGGGAAAGACTAGCAGTTCCAAAATGTTTAGGAGGGTAGGGTCTCAAAAGTATTTTCATCTTTTCAAAAGATTTGGTAGTCAAAAGAATTTGGATACTAACCAAAGGGGAGGGCTTATGGGTTTGAGTTGTTCATCAAAATTACATTGCTCCTAATTCTATAGAGGACTAGATCCGAAGACCTAAAAAAATTACATAATGTTTCAGTTATGTGGAAATTTGTTGTATTGGATTTTCCCTTAGTTGTTGAGAGTTTGGTTTGGAAAGTTGGTGATGGAACAAAGGTAAAACTGTGGGAGAACACTTTTAATCCATTTTTAACAAATATATGGGGTCAAGAGTGGCGATTAGCTAATTATCTAGGTTTTAGAGGGGAAGAGGCACAAGTCTAGTGTTCCTTTATTGCTCGGTTGAAGTTAAGCCATGTAAGGCTTCAAGAGAAATAATATCCATTGATATAAGATAAATATCCTTTAGAGGTTTATACTCCAAAGGAGTTTTATCTTTCCTTAAGCAAAGGAGGTGAGTAGATAAATATTGTTTGGTGGTTGAGGGGTGTCTAGATATTCAATTTTCCTGTAAAATAAAAATAAAAATGTTATATGCCTCCTCTTAAATAATAAAGTACTAACATGGGATAACCTTAAAAAAATACGTAGATCGAGGCCAAGGAAGTGCTCCCTCTATAATTGTTTTGATGAGGCCAAGCTTCATTTGGTAATGGAGTGCTCCTATTTCAAACAAGTTTGGTGGGAAATAGAATCTCTAGTAGGTTTAAAATATGTGGTCTAGAAGTACAATGGAGAAAGGTTTTAGGAACTAGTGTAAAAATATTGTGGTAAAATATTATAGATAATTTCCCTTGGTTCTCTCTTGAGTATCTAGTTGGCCAAGAAAACCAATTTGTTTGATTATAGATATATTCTCCCTTTGTAGTGTGCAGGACCTCAGGGGAGCCACATTTTAAATTATTTTCCTTAAGGAAAGCATGTTAAACTTGATAGGTAGATTATGATTGAAGATATTGAAGATACAACAATATTTTTTTGGAGACATGCTAGTTTTGTATAAAATAAATGTAAATTCTCTTGAAGCATCTGAAAAGTGTAATTTGCTATTTTACTAAAATTACATGTTATTTTTCTTCTTTTTTTTTTTTCTACGAAAAAAGAAGAAGAAGAAGAAGGAAGAAATAGGTATCCTTCCTAAGCTCCAATAGACTTAGTTTTATTAGGTTCTAAAAAAACATTTTTTCTAAGATGAAATGTAATAACGAACTGGTCATTGGACATTAATTATAATATTCGTGTTAAGAAAGGATATATATATATATATATATATATATATATATATATAATTGAACAAATCTTAGAAGAGGAGGGGTGCATTGGTATTAAAATGGTCAAGATCATTGTTGTCCTATTTACATTTATGATATCGTTCTTCTTGCAAAAACTATAAATGATCTGCATAAGAAACTCAAAGGTTGGAAAAATGATACCTATTCACAAAGGCGGGTATATAAATAATGTAAGAGATTATAAAACCGTCATGGTCAGTTTCCTCTTTTCCAATCTATTTGGCACCATTAGAGACAAGAAAATAAGAAAATGGGAAGAATAAAACAATGCTAGGGATCCTTTTCAGGTTTGGTTTCAACATAAGCATTCAACCATTAACCACCTAGTAACTCTTAGAGTTGTTTTCAAGAAATAACAAGAGAAAGGTAATAGTATTTTTCTTTGATTTGTTGATTTTGCTAAAGATATTGATAGAATTCCTTGAATAAAACATTGGGCAAGCATGGAGAAAAGTAGGAATTCCTCTTCAGTGGAGAGAACCTTCTTTTCATTTTTATTACAAAATTGGGGTGAGTGATAAATGATAAAATTGGGAGAAGGAAATTCAAAATCAATAGTAAGTTCGAGGTGAAACAAGGATGTCCCCTCTCTCCAATATTAATTTGCACATTTATATATTACTTTAAAAATTGGATCAAGAATATTGGGGGAGGAAGAATACCAATATATAAAGCTATTCTTTGTTGTTATTGATTTATGTAGACGATGTTGTGTTTTTGACAGAGCAAAAAATTGTGTCCAAAGACATCTTGATTCCCTACAAAAATTTGTCAGTGATTCTGAAATGAAAGTTAATGTAGAAAAAGGGGTAATGGTAATAAGTACTTCCAATAAGGATAGAGTCATCAAATTTAATGGTGAAAAACTGGTCAAGGTAATTTTTTTCTTGCAAGTACTTGGGACTTTAATTTGATTATAAATAGAATTAGAACTATTGTGAGGAGAAACAATGAATAGGAGGCATGAAGGCCTTCTATTCTATGCAAAATAAATGAAAAAACAAAAACTATGGAGTCGGAAATTGAGGATGTTTCTCTTTAGAAAATTAGTGCAAACAATAATTCTATATGGTTGTCTTATTTGAGCTTGAGGAATTTCTAAAGAAATTTGGAAGAAAGTCGAAAGAGTTTAGAAAAGGTTCTTATTAGAGGAACAAAGTGAACTGGAATGGGTCACTATATAATTTGTCACCTATTTTGGTACTTTCTAGATGGAAAGATTGGAGCCAAAGGATTGTGGGGCCCCTTTTAGGGTTAATCCTTGTTTTGGTGATTTGGGGTTTTACCTCAAACTTTCAAACCATGTTTGAGGCATTAAACCACCATTTTGGGGGTCAAAACTATGTGAACAATCTTTGTAGCCTCTTAACACCATTGTACACATTGAGAAATTTCCAACAATGCAATGATCACTTCAATCATAGTTTGTATGAGTGTAACGACCCCTCCATTACCAATAGGAAAGATAGCAACATAGGTAAAAATAAATAAATTAAGCATTAGGAAATTAACATCATCAATAAAATTCATAGCAACGCATAATCTATGACATCATAAGTAAAAGCATTACAAGTGACTCATCATCATAATCCATAACGAAACATATTTAACACATCATCACATTAGATAACGACACAAAATCAACAAGTATCATAAATGGCGATGCAAGATAAACTCATCACATAAATATAAAATAGAGAAAATACCCACCCAACCTACCCTACAAGGTCAGGACCTCCAAGACACATAAGTAATGCTCAAGCCCAAGATTCATCTGATTGATTTTGATCATTTAAGGTCTCAGGGATGGTGAATGTTCTAAGGAACAAGGAGGTGTCTACATCCCACTAACACAATCAAGTCCAAAAACCAACTAACTAAATCAACAACATCAACGATGATCAATGGAGAAATAGTGTTTTAATAACCAATCACACATCACATAAATTCCAAGGTGCAAGAGAATTTAATTACTAAATCAATCATACAATGACATAAGTTAAGGCACAATGTAATCAACTTTATTTTATTTTCAAGGCGCAAAAGAAGACATCTACTTTAATTCAAGGGCTCGATTAATCAATTGCTAAATTCAACCATAAATCAACATTATTCCAAGGTGCACGCGTGATCTAAATATTGAATTAAAATAATCAACATCATTACAATGCACACAATTAATCTAAACACTTAGGAAATCATACATAAACATTGTTAGAATGCGTGCGAGTAATATAAAGCATAATATTTTAGGCATCAACATTAGTCCATAGCACAAGCAATCTAATTACTTAATCATCAACATCATCCATGGCGCAAGGGAAATCAACGTTCAATCATTTATACATTAACATTTTTAGTGGTGCAAGAAGTAAACTACACACATGGCCATTCATACATTGCTTTTACATCATGGCGCAAAATAATTATCAATTAAATTTAAGGAACAAAAGAAGCCAAACTATTAAGTTCAGGGTACAAGAATCTAGTTACTCATCCATTTATTTCCACACGCAAGGTAATCTAATCACATTTAATTCAGGGCGCAAAAGAATAATTATAAGGCAATCACACGTCAACCTTACAATGAAATCACAAGTCAACCTTACTAAGGCATGCAAGTAAATTTAATTACTAATATAATCATGCATCACCATTATTTCAAGGCACTAAAAAGATAACTATCCATTAATCAACCCTCGGTTTATCATGATCCAATAAAATAAAATAACTTAAACTCATAAAAAATCAACAAACAAGCACAAGGTTGAGTAAGGAAGGTATGAGAATAAAATTTAACGCTCATAAGGTTGAGAACAACTTTTCAACAAGGACATCAGTCAATGCATTGACACTCATTATTTTAAGGATCTAATATAATTATTTATATAGAATTTAAAAAATTATTAACATAGATTCAACCTAACCAAGAAGAAATCTATGTATTATTTATGTAAGTTGTATAAAGAACAAATACAACCGAACATTTTATTTTCTATATAAAAACAGAAAAATTAGATTCATCGTGACAAAGAAGAAATATATTGAGCATTGCCTCCAATTGCACGTATCAATTCAATTGTTTTTCTAGGAAGAATTTAATATATTCACAATATATCAGATGAATCTATAATAGATATAGATTCATAAGCATAAATAGTATGCAAATCCGGATTCAGTAGTATTATTATTTCTAGGTTTACTATATTGGATAAATTTCATACATTGTATATTGATAGGTATAAATGAATGCCAAGAAAAATATTGGATACCAAGTTGGGCACAAGAACAAGCAAACGTTGGGGGAAAACAAAATTTCAAGTGGTATCCATTGGTTAAAAGCACGGAGGGCAAAAAAAATCGCAGGTGGTATCCAGTGTTTAAAATTTGTTGAGGCTATAAAAGGAAAAACACAGAGCATATTGATGCAACTTCATTGGGAAAAAGGGTGAAGGCACAGTGCTTGTGGCTCCCCAAAATGTAGAGAATCAAGATGCAATTTTGTTGGGCCAAATGTTGAAGGCATAGAGCCTTTGTCTCCCAAAAATGCAGAGAGTAAAGATGCAATTTGGCTGAGAAAAAATGCAAGGATACTCACCTTTACAAATCACTGAGAGAAGGGTGAACTCGCAGAGAATTTAAAGGGAAATATCGCAGTGTCTTTAAAGGGAAACACGCAGAGTATTTGAAGGGAATTTCACAGGGACTTTGAAGGGAGAATTGCAGAGTCCTTGAAGGGAAATTCGTAGGGACTTTGAATGGAGAACCACAGAGACTTTAAAGGAAAACACAGAGCTCCCCCTTCCCCAGACACTCAGGCATCCTTAAATCACGAAAATTTCATAGAGTAAATAAGGATAGAACTCGCTTAGAAATGGGTTAAGACGTAGGGTTTATAACTACCAAAACACAGAGAATCAAGTAAAACAAATTTTCATTGAGAAAAGGAGGAAAACGCAGAGTAGATGCACTCCCAACAATGCATAGATTACAAAAAACCTTCACTAAGCAAAGGAAGAAAATACAGAGTAGATGCACCCCCAAAAAATGCATAGATTAAATCAATTTTCATTGAGCAAAGGAAGAAAACCCAGAGTAAAGAATGGTTACTATGTTGGGCACATTTTAAAGAAAACGAAGAGGGTAATGTCTAAGATATTTTTAGGAAACATAGAGATAACCCTTGGGAAACCACCAATCGAGGATCAAAGAAATCAAGGGACCAAGAAGAAAATAAAAACTTCTAGGATGGCAATATAACAAGGGGAGAGAAAGCTATAAATTAAAAATTTATCCTGAACTAAAATGCAGGAGAATTTTAGCATCCTATGTGCATGAAATATAAAGCATTTTCCAATCGCATAATCAACTTTTTTTCCATTTAATCAATCATTCCAATATCTTACAAATTTATGAGTCACCCAATGTAATATAATCATTTCTTAATCGATTCAGTACCCATAAAATAAATTTCGGATTTAAAAGGAGATGATTAACTAACAACAATGGTAAATACAATGACCAAATAGGTGAAAATATGATGGGTTGGATGACGATCCTTGGCGACATGTGTCCCTTCCTTCATCCACTTTCTAATCGTTGATACTTCACCAGTACCACCCAACCAATTATAGGGGTACTCTTCTCCCCCCTTAGCCCCTCGAGATGCAAAGGGGCCACACACACACAACCAAAATCCTCTAGCTTCGAGCTTGCCTCGCAAGGTAGAGAAACCACTCTCTCTCTCTCAAGTTGGGTATCCCAACTCTCACAAGTAAAACAAGTTATAATTTCTATAACATAACCTTGCTCATAACCCATGTGTTTCATTCCTCCACTCAACCATTTGTTTTATAGAATTTCCTTCGTGACAACTTGTCATTCGCACATTTAATTTGTTTTTCTAAAATTTAATTAGGAATTATTCCACCATATACTTGTCACCCATTCCATTATTTGCACCAATAAATCCACAATTTAACTTAATTAAAATTCAATTTCCATCCCCCGTCCTAAAAGCTGTAACATCCCGCTCTTGCGCACACTGAGCGAACTTATTCTTTAAGGACACTTTCTTGCAAGTGACCTGGATTATTATACTATTAAACATTTGATTTTGATTATGAGGCATTATGGGTTGATGACATGTTGTTTTGTTGCATTGACATAGACAGGTGCCATTGACTCGGTTTTACTGAGTGTGCAGGATTTTGGACCTCGAGGTTGCAGAGGCATCGATGGAGCCCCTTGGACTCTGGATCGAGTCAAGGAGTGAACTATTGGGGTTTCATTGTTTTATATGTGATATTAGTGCATCTGATTAGATGATATGATTATGGATATATTTCTGACATGATTCGTTGATGATGCAGGCTAATGATAGCTTGTCAACCAAAATCACATGTGGAGTAGAGGGGTCACGCTCGACAACCAGAGATGTTGAGGCAGAGGTGTGGACAACAACCCTGCCATAACCTACTAGCACTCCCACCGTGGCATGAACTGTAGGTTAACAATTACCTAGTTCAAGAAGACCCATGATTTCATGAGGGCCAACTACGACAGTTGCTCACGATGATTCTAACGGGCACACAACAAGGTAGGGGCCTTATTACTTAGAGGCTCTTAGTCTCCCACAAGATTACCTGGCGGAGTATTGACTCCAGGGGTTTTTGATGTCTACCAAGTCAGTCAAGAGGTGAGTGGCACCATTGGAGCAAGTGGTGCGTCCTGAAGGGGACGTCGCGCAATAAAAATGGAAAGAGGCAAGTGGCATCCTTGGAGCACGTGGTGCGTCCCGAAGGGCACATCATGCAAGAAAAATGGAAAGAGACAAGTGACACCCTTGGAGCACGCAGTGCATCCTGAAGGGCACGTCGCGTTGTTAATTAATAAATGGATGAACCTAGATGGCCCTAGGAAGAATAACGTGATAAGAAAAATTTAAGACATTTTCCCTAATAAAATGTCGCCCAACCTTGAAAATTAAAAATCTAGGTCTAGGTGAAACTTGCAGTAAAAGAAGAATATTTGTATAAAATAATAATAATAATAAATATATAATAATGATAATCATCTTTAATCTTTTTTTTTTTTGTAAGTAAGAGTTTGTATTAATATAAGAGTCCTTCTCAGAACCAGAGTCCAAAATACATAGACAGAGTTATTTGGTTGTAATTACTGAACTGCTCCATGAGGAGAAACCAGTTCAGCCAACCATAGATAT
>ML796752.1:125354-144613 GCA_009831015.1 Picea engelmannii
CATCTCATGCACATCTTGGTCCCTTTGCTGCCGCAACGTAGTCCATTGTATGTATTTGTCCTCATAGCTCCCCACGGGATAATATTGTTCCTTGATGGCATCTCGGAAAGAATTCCAAGTGGGTGCGGTCGAGAACAAAGAGGTTTCTCCCTCTCCCTCTTGCTCCGAGTAGGTTTCCCACCAGTCCTTGACATGGGGGGCGGCTTTGAGGAGTGAGAAAATGATCTTTTCTCGGTCGAAAAAGTCATGAACCGAGAAATATCCTTCTAACAGATTCAACTATCTATCTACGACATATGCATCTATTTGGCCGTCAAATATGGGAATGTCAAAGTTTACTTGTACCTTAAAAGGAGTGGCACCTCCAGAGTGGCTGTTGGATGTCGATGCACCGCCAGTCGGAATCCGTTGAAGAATCTGGGCAAAGTTGTCCATCATCGCGTTCCTTTGTTTCTCAAGGGCCTCCTTGAGCAACATTTTGAGAAGATCTCCTACTCCCTCATATTTATTTTCTTCCCCCATGGGCGATCATCGAGGTTTGCGAGGTTGATCTTGCAAAGGTTCAACTAGATCGAGCCCCAACTCCTTATACCCTGATCTCGTTGGGGACATGCAAAGAAGGATCAAGAATGAGCAGACCTCTCTAATACCATTGATCCGGATTTATGTAGGAACACAATGAAATACAGAAATACACATAAACACAGAGATGCAGCGGAAATAAGACTTCATTTTATTAATAACAAGTGACTGAAATATGCTTATAGACAGAATGGAAGTAAATTAGCTAGGGTGCTGGTAGCTTATCTCTGAGAAGAGATGTGGCTGCTACTCGCATCCATGAGAAGATGATTACAATGAGGCTCTGAAGGCCCTTTTACAATAAACGGGAATGCCAAAATTCCTAGAAATCCAAAAACCTAACCCTGGGAGATGAAGCGCCAAAAGTCATGTGGGCCCCGTTTGGGTAAGTTGGTACATCAACTTCCCGGGGTCGTAACTTTTTCATATGATCTTCGTTTTAGGTGTATGATAGCCCATTGGAAAGATCTATCCGAGGAATACAACATTTTTGACAAAATTTGTAACAAATTTTGCAACCACAACATACCCCAAAAAACGTCGTTTAGGGCCTCAAAACGGCTCCAGAAGTTCAGGACCCGAAAAACTGTGAAAAATAGTAAACTGTGCGAAAAATAAAAAAATGAAAGAAGCAATGGTGGGGGTCCAAGTGGAATAGGTGGGTGGCCACCAATATCCACCTGGATAACGTGGATTCCATACGGGATCTACTCAGTACACCTTGATGACCAACGCCTCAGCAACGGACACCTTATCGGGGACCACATCATTAGCAACAACATCGACCGCAGGAACAACAGTTTAGGCCTTTTCAGTAGAATAAAGCATGATTCCAGGACATTGGGCCGTCATCTTCTACTTCGAGTACCAAGAGTACTCGACTGGAGAAGGGGTGTTGGATGTGTGGCGAGCCACATTACCAGTGCGACTGCCCTTTGGAGAGGACTAGAGTGTTTAGATCAGCCAGATCCACTATCATGGGAGATATGGGCAAGGCCCATCGGATTCATGTAGCGGTGAATAAATGCCAGGCAGAGCATCAGTCAAATTTTCTCGAGACGTTAGGTACCGTCGCTAACAAGACCCTTAGTATTTTGATAGATCCTGGTGCTACCGAGAGTTTCATTTCTGGTACAATGCTAAAAAGGATTAAGGTGAAGGCAGTTGAACATGATGAGTTTATCTTTGTAGATATGGCTTCCAGAGCCAAACAAAAGGTTGGAAGAAAGGTTACGAGCTGTATCCTTAACCTAGGAGAGTTTTTCACCAAGACCGACCTGTACGTCACGATATTAGGATCTTATGATGTCATGATCGGTATGGACTGGTTGGAATCGCATGAGGCAATACTCAACTGTAACATGAAACAATTGAGCTTGGTCAATGACAAGGGACAGAGATGCATGATTGTAGTTTAGAACCAAGGAGTTTCCCTGAGGTTCATCTCTTCCTTGCAGCTACGGAAGAGCATGCGCAAGGGATATAATCTTTATGCAATCCTTGCATTAAATGAGAATGGTTTAGCGGAATGTCTAGAACACCTTCTGGTGGTGAGAGATTTTGCTGACATATTTCCAGAGGATTTAACTGAGATGTCGTCGGAGAGGGAATTGGAGTTTACTATAGACCTAAAACCGGGGACTAAACTGATAGCTAGAACTCCTTATCGGATGTCAACCCCGGAGTTACAGGAGTTGAGAATGCAACTAAAGGAATTGTTGGACCTGGGACTGATATGTCCAAGTGTGTCACCATGGGGTGCACATGTTATTTTCATTTGAAAGAAGGATGGCTTGTGGAGGCTCTGCATTGACTACCATCAATTGAACAAGGAAACGATCAAGAATCAATATCCGTTGCTGAGGATTGATGATCTGTTTCTATCAAATGAAGGGTGCAATGGTGTTCTCAAAAATCGATTTGCGATCAGGGTATCACTAATTACGAATCAAGGAGGATGACGTCCCTAATACCGCCTTTAAGATGAGGTTTGGACATTACGAGTTTACTATTTTACCGTTTGGACTAAAAGACACCCCAGGGGTATTTATGAGTTTGATTAATGGGGTGTTTCATGAGTACTTGGACAAGTTCGTCCATGTATTCATTGACTATATTTTGATTTACTCTCGGATGACAGAGGAGCATGAAGAGCACTTTCGCTTGGTACTACAGTGTCTGCGAGAGCACAAATTGTATGGACAGTTATCCAAATGCTCATTTTATCAATCGAAGATTCACTACTTAGGGCATGTCATCTCTAGCAAAGGTATCGCCATGGATCCAGCAAAGGTCAAGGCTATTATTGAATGGCCTGCATCGACGAACATCCTAGAAATACGTATCTTCATGGGTTTAGCAGGATACTATCGACGATTCATTGAGGGATTTTCAAAGATAGAAAATCCGATCACGGATTTGTAGAAGAAGAACAAGAAGTTTGTTTGGACCGAGAAATGCGCAGAAGCATTTGGGAGGCTCAAAGAGTTGTTGACAACAACACCGATACTAAAGGTCCCTGACATGGATGCAGACTTCTTGGTATGCACTGACGCATCCAAGGAAGGCTTAGGTGGAGTCCTAATGCAATACGGTCAAGTGATTTCTTACATCTCAAGGAAACAGAGAAGGCATGAGGAAAACTATGCGACGCATGATTTGGAGTTGTTAGCCATTGTATATGCCTTGAAGATTTGGAGACACTACCTTGTTGGATGAAAATTTGAACTAAAGATGGACCACTATGGACTATAACACATCTTTATGCAAGGTGACCTGAACGTGCGACAACGGAGTTGGTCGGAATTGCTTAACGAGAATGACTTTGAGATTACTTACATAAAAGGAACAGCGAACCGAGACCACACATCTTTTCGGTGTTGCCTCTTCAAATGAATCTACGTGAAAAGATTATAACTTTACAACATGACAATGACTGGTACAAAGAGGTCGAGGGTTTTATCAGACAAAACACAATGATGGTACCAAGATTTAAAGGATTTATGTTTGACGACGATGGATTATTGAGGTTTAAAAATTGGATTTACGTACCACCAAACGACGAGTTGAGGATATTGATCCTAAACAAGGCTCATAGAGCAGTATACATGGCTCACCCGGGAGTCATGAAGATGAGGGCGGACCTTAAACCCTTATTCTTCTGGAAGGGAATGAAGGTAGACATAGTAAACTATGTGGCCATATGTTTAGAATGTCAGCAGGTAAAATATGAACATAGACATCCAACAGGATTACTACAACCACACGCTATTTCGGAATTGAAATGGGAGGTTATTTCGATGGATTTGATTGTTGGATTTCCACTGATGGCAAGGAGACATGACTCGATTTTCGTAGTAGTGGACACTCTGACAAAGAGTTCTCACTTTATTCCTATGCGTACAACGTATCAGGCACTTGACATAGCTAGAGTTTTCATCAGTGAGATTGTGAGGATGCATGGCATGCCTAGGAGGATTATATCCAATTGATCATCGATGTTTACTTGATGATTTTGGACGAGTTTCCAAGAGGCCCTGGGAACCCAACATAACTTCAGAACTATGTATCACCTGGAGACTAATGCGTAGACTGAATGAATAAACTAGACCTTGGAGGACATGTTGCGCATGTATGTGATGGACCAACAAAAGTATTGGGAAGAATTATTTCCTCTAATAGAATTATCTTATAACAACAGTTACCAAAGCATCATTAGGATGGAGCCTTTTGAGTTTCTTTATGGGTGACCATGTCAAATGCCTTTGAGTTGAGATCAGCTGGAGGATAGGGTCCTGGTGGGACCAGAAGTGATCCAAGAAATGGAAGAGAAAATGAAAACAATAATACAAAGGATTAAAGAAGCGTAGGATTGGCAGAAAAGTTACGTCGATGTGCACCGTGTCGACTATAGTTACGAGGTTGGCGATCAAGTCTTCTTGCAGGTAAAACTGCATAAGAGTTTGATCAAGTTTGGAAAGGGAGCTAAAATCTCTCCTAGGTTCATGGGACCTTTCGAGATTGTGGAAATAAAGGGGCCCATGGCCTATCGGCTAGCCTTTCCTAATTCCTTGAGGCGTATGCACAATGTTTTTCACGTATCTGTTTTGAGACATTATATTAGTGATCCTACACACGCTATTGACATGAATTCCTTGCAGGTATCGGATGAGGGGGCGGTCATGACTGAGCTGATTCGTATCCTCAATAATCGCATTTGACATCTACGACATCAAACAGTAGATCAGGTCAAGGTCCAGTGGGACAACTATAGTCTGCACTCAACGATCTTGGAGGACGCATATGATATGCAACAATAGTTTCCATTTTTGTTTGATAGATAGACTTATGATACTGTGATACACATTGTTTCAGCACTTATACTGTGAAAATTTGGGATGAAGTTTAGACCAAGAGGGGGTGTATGTAACAACTCGCTCTTGTGCACACTGAGCAAACTTATTCTTTGAGGACACTTTCTCGCAAGTGATCCAGATTATTATACTATTAAACATTTTATTTTGATTATGAGGCGTTATGGGTTGATGACATGTTGTTTTGCTTCATTGACATAGAAAGGTGCTATTGACTCGATTTTACTGAGTGTGAAAGATTTTGGACTTTGAGGATGTAGAGGCATCGATGGAGCCCGTTGGACTCTGGATCAAGTCAGGGAGTGAACTATTGGGGTTTGATTTTTATATATGTGATATTAGTGCGTCTATTTAGATGATATGATTATGGATATATTTCTGACATGATTTGTTGATGATGCAGGTTGACGATAGCTTGTCGACCAGACTCACATGTGGAGTAGAGGGGTGACGCTTGACTACTAGAGATGTTGAGGGAGAGGTGTGGACAACAGCCCTGCCACAGCCTACTAACACTCCCACCATGGATCGAACTGTAGGTTAACGATTACCTAGTTCGAGAAGACCCACGATGTCGTGAGGTCCGACTGTGACATTCTCTCACGATGATTCTAAGTGGCGCACAATAAAGTAGGGGCCTTATTCGTTAGATGCCCTTAGTCTCCCACAATATCACCTGGTGGAGTATTGACTCCAGGTATGTTTGGTGTCTACCAAGTCAGTCAAGAGGCGAGTGGCACCCTTGGAGCACGTGGTGCGTCCTAAAGGGTACGTTGCACAAGAAAAATGGAAAGAGGCAAGTGGCACCCTTGAAGCACGTGGTGCGTCCTAAAGGGAACGTCGCACAAGAAAAATGGAAAGAGGCGAGTGGCACCCTTGGAGCATATGGTCCGTCCTGAAGGACACGTAGTGCAAGAAAAATGGAAAGAGGCGAGTGGCACCCTTGGAGGATGTAGTGCATCCTGAAGGGAACGTCACATTGTTAATTAATAAATGGATGAACCTAGATGGCCCCAAGAATAATAACGTGATAAGAAAAATTTAAAACATTTTCCCTAATAAAATGTCGCCTAGCCTCAAACATTAAAAATCTAGGTCTAGGTGAAACTTGCGGTAAAAGAAGAATATTTGTATAAAATAATAATAATAATAATAATAATAATAATAAATATATAATAATGATAATCATCTTTAATCTTGTGACAAGAAGGGGGTAAGCAATTAAATTGATTTATAAAAAAATTTGGGATAAAATTTAAAAAGGGGAAATAATTGTGTTACTATATTATGCTAATTAAAAATTCATTCATTAAAAAAGAAAAAAGGGAAAAGGGGTAAGTTTTGCACATGCCTTTTTGAGTTTAAATAAAAAGGGTAAAGAGGGAAATCTAAAATAATTAGGAAACTAGGAAAAAGTGGGAAACATAAAAAGAAAGGGGAAACACAAGGAAAAAGCAGAGTGTCTAACTTAGTAAGGTATCTAGCATTAAATAACTTTCTAAATTAAACTCAACTAGTAAACTAATAAGGGGGAAAGTTATTAAAACTTGTAAGGGAATATGGGGACACCTAGGAGCGATTCTAGGAATGAATTTAGGTGGGTGAGGGAAATAAGGGTAATTAATTAATTAATGAAAATAATTTTTGGAGGAATGAAGGGGATGGGTGACACATGTACAGGGAGGATTTTTATGAATTAAATTATTAAACTTTAAATTAAATGGGATTTTTGGAAAGTAAAGGACTTCGAAACTCTATATAATGGAGGGAGGAGAAGGATGATGGATCTCCTCTGTTTATGTAACATTACACTGCATAAATCTATACTTGACTGACTTAGCTTGTGGGAGTTGGGATACCCATCTCGGTGAGGAGTGGTAGCTCGGCCTTGCGAGGCGAGCTGGGAGCTAGATGATTCTCTGGTTAGTGTGCGTGGCCCCTTTGTAGCTCGGGGGGATAAGGAGGAAGAAGAGTACCCCTAGAGTTGGTTGGGAGGTACCGGTGAAGTCTCATCAGTTACCAAGTAGGAACTGCACAGAGTGCATGGGAGATCAACTCAGAGCGGGCGATTGGGGAACGATACGCTTCCTTTATTTTTGCGTGGAAGATTGTTAGTATTATTTATGCTTTTAGTTCTGCATGTCTTGATCCTCTTGTGCTTGATTGATTGTGGTGATTGCGGTTTATTTTTTCCTTCATCCCTAGCTCACCAGTCCATGCCTGAGCAGTTGGCCAGGAGCCTGATCTACGGTCGTCGCTTCGACGCGCCTTGCTTTTTTGTGCATGGATGATGAGCGAAGGATATTCCCGTCAATTGTCTACCTATTTTGTTTGTCCTTGGCTGATTGTTTGTCTTGTGCCTTCTAGCAAAAAGTACCTCTGCGTATGGATTTTTTTGTGTCCTTGTTGGTTTACCTCTGCGCTTGTTTTTGTTCTCCACGCCTTAAGAGCTTAACCTTGGATTTTCTCTGTGTTTTGGATGATAGAAACTCTATGATCATTTCAAATACTTCTACCATGGATATTTTTGTTTCTCTTATTGTTGTCTGTGTTTTAACTTTTTTTACACGTCTGTGTTATTACACATCTACCATGCAGAAATAAAGGAACTGTATCATTGCCCAATCCCCTGCTCTGAATTGATGTCCAACACGCTTCGTGCAATTCCCACTTGTCGACTAATGAGACTTTACTGGTACCTCCCAGCCAACGCTAGGGGTGCTCTTCTTCCCCCTTAGCCCCCTGGGCCACAAAGGGACCACACACACTAACCAGACAATCAGCTAGCTCCCAAATCGCCTCGCAAGGTTGAGCTACCACTCCTCACCGAGATGGGTATCCCAACTCCCACAAGCTAAGTCAGTCAAGTATAGATTTTTGTAGCATAACGTTACACAAACAGAAGAGATCCATCATCCTTCTCCTCCCTCCATTATATAGAGTTTCGAAGTCCTTTACTTTCCCAAAATCCCATTTAATTTAATGTTTAATAATTTAATTCATAAAACTCCTCCCCGTACATGTGTCACCCATCCCCTTCATTCTTCCAAAAATTAATTTAATTAATTAATTAATTACCCTTATTTCCCTCACACACCTAAAGGCACTCCTAGAATCGCTCCTAGGTGTCCCCATATCCCCTTACAAGTTCTAATGACTTTCCCCCTTATTAATTTACTAGTTCAGTTTAAATTAGAAAGTTCTTAAATGCTAGATACCTTACTAAGTTAGACTATTTGTTTTTTCCCTTGTGTTTCCCCTTTATTTTTATGTTTCCTGCTTTTTCTTGGTTTCCTAATTATTTTAGATTTCCCTCTTTCCCCTTTTTATTTAAACTCAAAAGGCATGTGCAGAAGCTTACCCTTTTTCCCTTTTTCCTTTTAATGAAGAAATTTTTAATTAGCATAATATAGTAAATCAATTATTTCCCCTTTTAAAATTTTATCCCAAAATATTTTTATAAATCAATTTAATTGCTTACCCCCTTCTTGTCACAAGATCAATGAAGATTATCATTATTATTATATATATATATATATATATATATATATATATATATATATATATATAATAAATAGATAAAATTTTACGACCAGTATAATTTAGACCTAGACTTTAATTTCCTAGGTTGGGTGACAGTTTACTAGGGGGAAATTTTTAAATCTTCCTTAACACCTTATTCGTCCTAAAGCCATATAGGTTTATCCAATTATTAAATAACAACACGACATGCCCTTCATGATGCATTAGGTGCTCCAAGGGTGCCACTCACCTCTTTTTGTTTCTCGTGCGTGATGTGCCCTTCAGGATGCACCACATGCTCAAAGGGTGCCACTCACCTCTTTCCATTTTTCTTGTGCGACGTGCCCTTTAGGATGTAGCACGTGCTCCAAGGGTGTCACTCGCCTCTTGATTGACTTGGTAGACATAAAAAAACCCTGGAGTCAATACCCCACCAAGTGATCTTGTGGAAGACTAAGGGCCTCTAACGAATAAGGCCCCTACCTTATTGCGCGCCCCTTAGAATCATCATGAGTAACTGTCGTAGTTTTCCCTCAGGCCATATTGGGTCCTCTCGAAATAGGTAATCATTAACCTATAGTTCGAGCCACGACGGGAGTGCTAGTAGGCTGTGGCAGGGCTGTTGTCCACACCTCTCCCTCAACATCTCTGGTATTCTTGCGTGACCCCTCTACTCCACATGTGAGTCTGGTCAAAAAGCTATCATCAGCGTGCATCATCAACTAGTCATGTCAGAAATATATCCATAATCATATCATCTAATCAGATGCACTAATATCACATATAAAACAATCAAAACCCAATAGTTCACTACCTGACTCAATCCGGACTGCAAGGGGTTCCATCGATGCCTCTGCATCCTCGAGGTCCAAAATTCTGCACACTTAGTAAAACCGAGTCAATAGAACCTGTCTATGTCAAGGAAACAAAACAACATGTCATCAAACCATAACGCCTCATAATCCAAATAAAAATTTTAATAGTATAGTAATCTGGATCACTTGTGAGCAAGTGTACTCAAAGAATAAGTTCGCTCAGTGTGCGCAAGAGAAGGATGTTACACCATCAAGAGAGTGAGAAAATATTATTTGGGAATCTCACTACAGTTGGGTGGTAGGACACTTCGACATAGAAAAGACAGTGGAAATGTTGCAGCAACAATTATATTGGTCAAAACTTCAACATGATGTCAACAAGTATATCAGGTCCTACACGGCCTATGCCATTGCTAAAATGACCATTAAGAAACAAGGAATGTAAACTCCTCTTCCTACTCCCAATATTCCTTGGGAATCCATATCGATGGACTACATATTGGTATTTCCTTCATCCAAGAAGGGAAATGGCTATGTTTTTTTGGTTGTTGATCGATTTTCCAAGATGGTGATTCTGGACGCTTGGAAGAAAAGCATCGCAATGGAGGCCATTACCAAGCTCTTCTTCGAACGACTATGGGAACATTTTGGGATACCAAAAACCATCATCATAGATCGGGACAACTGGTTCCTCAACACATTCTTGTCAAGCCTCTAGTCGCAAATGGACACCAAGCTCACCAAATACACTAGCCAAACCGAGGTCGTCAACAGGATGATCATGCATATCCTACGCATGACTAAGTAAGACAAGTAAGGGAGTGTAGTAATGACATCTGGCCCATGCAAGGAAGACTAAGATGAGTTCCACAAGATGGGCTTGACTTTTTCTTTGGATAGTTGTGCTCTTGTTACATTTTGATTTGGAGTCAGGTTCTTGTTAGGTTTTGAGTTAGAGTCACGATTGGAATTTGACAAACAAAATGTTTGTCATGGTCATTTTTCTTAAGTCGGGTTGAAATTTTTATATTTCTATCATGTCAAATTGTTAATTTCTTGTTAATTTGTGAAAACATATTTTTTATTATTAACATAATTTTCAAAATATCATTAATTTAATTTAAAAGTAAAAAAAATTGAATGTAATTAAATATATAATGTCACATTGTTATTAGAAAGTGGTGTAGTGTCGATAACTAAGAGTACCAAATCATCCCAAATATTTCAAGTGTGAACTATGGAGTATTTAAAAAACTCTTCATCCTTCTATTATAAATTAGAACACTAATTTCTCACGGTAGCAAATGGCAATATCTAGGTTTTCTCCCCGCAGTAAATAAGTGAGTATAATATAGATATAATTATAATCTTCTAGCGTTAGGAGGCTAAACAACATGGCCCAACATAAGTAAAACACCAATTCATTCTCTTTTAGGATAGCAACCTAAACAATGTGATGCGAAATGAAACACCTATTCCTTCAAAGTTAATTTGAACTGCAAAATTGGTATAGTGATCTAATTATTTATTTAGTGAGAATTTGATCAATGAAATTTTTTGCTGAAATTTGAAATAACATATTAAGATTGATACTTGAAATAACATATTAATATTAAGATTGATACTTGAAATAACATATTATGATTGATACTAGGAGACCAACCCATTTATGTTTTCCCTGTAGCTCCTTCGAGAGATAAGAGCATAAAGATAAAATTTAAGTTCAATGGTGATTCAACATGGAGATTCTAATGTTAAAATTTAAATACTTATTTTTATTTGTTTTCTTTTTATATATTTTTTATTTTTTTAATATTTTCATGACATAAAGTTATGGATCTTGTAATTTTTTTGAAATTGTATAGAACTTATTTGTAAATATAAATAATTTTGGGATTTTTCCAATAACAATAAACTATCTTAACTTAAAATATTAAAAAAATAATGGAAATGAAGATAAAATTTGTAACATCCCGCTCTGGCACACTGAGAAAACTTATTCTTAAGGACACTTTTTCACAAGTGATCTGGACTTTTATGATATTAAAACATTTATCCTTGATTATGATGCATTATGATAGATGACATGATGTTTTACTTCTTTGACATAGACAGGTGCTATTGACTCGGTTTTACTGAGTGTGCAGGGTTTTTGGACCTTGAGGATGCTAAGGCATCAATGGAACCGCTTGGACTCCGGATTGAGTCAGGGAGTGTGCTATTTGGGTTGATTTATTTACTGTGATATTTCATTGATATTATGATATGATGTCTGACACGATTGTTTATGATGCAGGCTGACGATAGCTTGCCGACCAGACTCACATATGGAGTAAAGGGGTCACACACGATTTCCATAGAGGTTGAGGGAGAGGTGTTGACAACAGCCCTGCCACAGCCTACTAGCACTCCCGTCGTGGCTCGAACTTTAGGTTAATGATTACCTAGTTCGAGAGGATCCATGATGCTGTGAGGGCATACTGTGATAGTCACTCACGATGATTCTAAGGGGCACGCAATAAGGTAGGGTCCTTATTCCATAGATCCCTTAGTCTCCCACAATTTCACCTGGCGGAGTGTTGACTCCAGGGGTTATAGATGTCTACCAATCAGTCAAGTTGGCGAGTGGCACCCTTGGAGCATGTGGTGCATCCTGAAGGGCACGTCGCGCGAAAGAAACACAAGTTAGCGAGTGGCACCCTTGGAGCACGTGGTGCATCCTGAAGGGAACGTTGCGCAAGAGAACCACAAGAACCGAGTGGCACCCTTGGAGCACGTGGTGCATCCTGAAGGGCACGTCGCGCAAAAGAACGAATGAGGCGAGTGGCACCCTTGGAGCACGTAGTGCGTCCTGAAGGGCACGTCACATTGATGATGATGAAGAAACAAACCTAGATGGCCCTAAGACATTAACGCCTTAAGAAATCCTTAAACAACTTCCCTAACCAAGTGTCGCCCAGTTCAGAATATGAGTCCTAAGTCAAAAACTTTTCTAGGGTAAAAATTTAGTCTAACCTTAAGAAAAAGACCCTAGAATAAAAATAAAAATTTAAACAAAAACCCACTTAAGTAGTAGTTTAGTCTTCCTAAAAATTCTTGGGGTGAATAAAGAGAGTAAGAATTTAATTAAAACTAATGGATTTAAAAATTTGCAAACAAGAAATTATTTCTTAACTTGTGAAAGTACAAAAGATATTAAATAATTAATAAAAGGGAAAGATTTAATAGCGCAACTGCCATTTTGGGTTTAATAAAAAGGGGAAAGAAGGGAATAATAAGAATTGGGAAACTAAGTAAATGGAGGAAACATAATAAAGGAAAGATGGGAAGTTATGGTAAAAAGAGAGGTCAACATAGTAAGGAATCTGCAATTAAGAACCTTCTAAAATGAACTAAAATTAGCAACTTCATTTCAGGGAAAGTATTTAAAACATGTAAGGGGATCTAGGAACACCTAGGAGGATATTTAGGAGCAACTCTAGGTGAGTGAGGGAAATGAGTCATTTAATAATTTAAAGAAAATAATTATTTGAGGAAAGAGGGGGATGGACGACACTTGTGCAAAGGAGAATATTTAGAATATTTTTATTAAAACTTAATTAAAATGTGAGTTAGGGAAAGTTGGAAGTTGGAAAAACTCTATAAAAAAAAGGGAAGATGAGGAAGAAGGGGATGGACTGTTAGCATAACGTTACGCTGCCGGAATTGTGACTTTACTGATTACTTGTGGAGAGTTGGGATTGTCCAGCTTGGATAGGAGTGGTAGCTCGGCCTTGCGAGGCGAACTGGGAAGCTAGACAGACCATTTGGATTGTGTGTGGCCCCTTTGCGGCTTGGGGGGCTAAGGGGGAAGCAGAGTACCCCTAGCGATTGGTTGGGAGGTACCGGTGTAGTCTCGACGGTCGACGAGTGGGAGTGGCATGGAGCACGCGGTCATGATTCGAGGCGTGAGTTGAGGCAACGGTATGGTTTTTGTTTAATTAATTTGGTCGAATAGGATGAATTATGATCTACGCTGGTATCAGAATATTGGTTGTAATTGGATTTAATGGTTGTTTTATTTCTGTTCCTTGGCAATTAAAATTGTGTTATGGTTATAAAATATTTCTTCTTACTCTGTTGTTGCTTGTCGGTTTGGATAAAAGAGATTCTATGATTGTGTTTTATATATATCACTGTGGGCATTTTCTTTCACTATAGGAATTTTTATATATCACTCCAGGTTTTTACATTTCTGTGGGTGTATTTACATTTCTGTGGGCGTTTAAAATCATAGTGGGCATTTTAACCATTTAGCCATGGCGTTTTTACATTGACGTGGTCATTTTTACCTTTCTATGGGTGTATTTACATTTCTGTGGGCATTTAAAATCACAGTGGGCGTTTTAACCATTCAGCCATGGCGTTTTTACATTTCCATGGTCGTTTTTACCTTTCTATGGGTGTATTTACATTTCTGTGGGCATTTAAAATCGCAGTGGGGCATTTTAACCATTCAGCCATGGCATTTTTACATTGCCGTGCTTGTTTTTACCTTTCTATGGGTGTATTTACATTTCTGTGGGCATTTAAAATCACAATGGGCGTTTTAACCATTCATCCATGGCGTTTTTACATTGCCGTGGGCGTTTTTACCTCTCTATGGGTGTATTTACATTTCTATGGGTGTTTGTAATGATGGGGGCGTTTATATCTTACTGTGGGCATTTTGTATTGCTGTAGGCGTTTATAAAGGATGGTGGGTGTTTTTATATATGTTTTCAATTTCAATTATTTCTTCACCGTTCTTTTATGGATCTCTTAGTTTTTGCATGCAGAGCTATACTTGCATATCACTTTACTTCTTTGTTTTTATGGTGAACCATATTTTGTTTTTATTTTTCATTTTTATATTTTTTTAAATTTGTATGGTGGTCATATTCATATTATGGCATGACTGGAAGAAAATCTATGGCTACTGGTACATCAATAGGTCATGGTAAGTAAATCGGTTGTTCAATCATGATCAATAAATTTGAGCAAATTTATTTTATAGATTAGGTGTAGCGAATTTATTTTATAGATATGGTGTAGGTGGGAGAATCGGATTAATGAATTTTAAAATGCAGTAGTGTTGAAAGGCAATAATGATTTGCATTTCAACATGATCGAAATTTAGGTTTTGTTTAATTTTATTCATAGCTGGAAGGATGATGACCTGTGCACTGTAAATTAAGCATTGGTAAAGGTTTTAGACTAATGGATGTTGCAATATCCAGTGTGCATAGATGATCTATTATATGGATTTTTTAATCGTAAACTATATGGACTCCTGAGGTTGAGGAACTCAGATGGAACAAGGCTCAATGAATCCTTGACCTGATCATAATTATTTCAGGTATTTATTTTAGGTTTTCAAGGAAGTTTAATTTCATTTTTTTTCTTTGAAATTTATTCAGTGTGAAATTAATTTTACAAGTGGTCTTGGTTTTTTTTTAAGAAAACAAATCACAATACTCTTTAATAAATATATGTTCCATAGTGTTCTTAAAATTGATTTTGAATATTTTCTTTTAAGGAACTTATTATCTTAAATTTTAGGGAATGATATTCTTTTGAAGTTCATTAACATAATCTGAGCAGAAAAAGCATTCGAGTTTCGTTTTACTGTTCTGGCAATTCATTTTACTGTTCAGCGCATAAATTAAAATGAAATGTTGGTGTTAGGTCACGTATAACTGTAATATTTTCTGTGTTATTAATTTCAAGATTGTGTAGTCATTGTAATGAATATATATTGTTAAGGTAACCCGGAAGTGTAAGGTTATGATTAGTTTAATTCACCGTGCCATCTTATTATGAAAATAACGATACATGCATTTATGGTCAGGTTTGGGTAGTTACATTGTTGTTGCTATCATTTAAGCATAAAGTCCGTGTATTTAAATACACTGAAAATGTAATATGGAAAGCATTAATAGGGTTATGTTTTGGTGTTCAAATGGTGATTCATTATGATTGATCACCCACAAAATGTAGGGTCCTTGAATCTAAGTGCAATCAATTATTATGATTCAGTAAATGGGGATTGCAGTTAGCTATTTGTACATTATTTAATTTCAGGGTTAGTACTATAATTGGAATTGTCCAAACTCACAGTTGCATGATATCAGACTCTTCGATCTGATGAAACTAGTCGCTCTGTATATAAGTCTGTGTGTGTGATTATTTTTGTGTAAAGAATCCAGTGCCGTATCAAGAGTCTCGGGCCCTTTAAAGGCAGGGTTGTGTCTTTTTAGTCGTCGGGTGGCGACGTAGAGTCAAGTGTGTCTGTTCCTTTTTACACATGCACACACACCTTAAACAAAATAAAATAACTAAAATTTTGCACCTGTCAAAGAGATGTTGTCGTAACAAGGAGGATGTTACATATGGTATCAGAGCGGGTTCGACCCGCAACTTGGGATTTGCTACGGCTTTCAATGTTATGATTTGAATATACTATTGCTAATTGAGTTGACTTGTGTGCATGCATGTAATTATGGTTAGAGGATGATGCAGGAGCATCCGCAATTCATCATACGAAACAACGCGAGGAGAAAGAAGAGACAGCTGGACAAGCCAGCAAACCCCAAATTTTGAATTCTACCTTGGTGTTGTTGCGCCGCCGTTTTACTAAAGGCATTCAAAGTGAGCGCATTTGTAATATAATGTAGATAAGGAGGCATTAAATAGTTTTAATGGTGGTAGATAAAAAATTAGCTGTAGATTAGATAGTTTGTACTTCCAGGAGGGAAAACGAATATAGGCACCCTCCGTTGTATTGTGGGAAGAGGCTCATTCTGTATTATCCGGCATTAGCAGGAGAGAAGCAAGGAGGAACAGAGCAGAGAGCTTGTAAGAAATTCCATGTACAGATATTGAATTAATAGGAAAAGCTTTGATTCAAATCCATGGATGTGTTTGATCTCTGTGTGTTGTTGATATTATGCCTTTGCATGTTTGCTTCTTTATATGCTGCATACGTGATTGCATATCAGGGTCGGAACCTGAGGGAATGAGTTTAAATTGATTCTTTTCTTAAGCCAGGAGATTCCTGCATAGAGTGCAGTTGAATTCCTCCGCATAGAGTGCGTTGAGAAGGCTGAGCAGTTGAACTTTTGTTCTCTGTTGCCCAGGGTTATGTGGGTTGTTCGGACTGGGCAGGTGAATGCAGGTCGAATCGAGATCTCAGAGCGAGTCTGAGAGAAGGAGGACTAGACCGTGTTAGCAGGATTGCACAGGTCTAGACGACTTCAACGCTTTGAGAGCTGTTGGAAGCCGCGCATTGGAAGAACGTGAGAAGTCTCTGAAGGAGTCAGAGAGAGACAAAGCTCAGGAGGGATAATTCCTTGTAAGTGTCGAGGAACAGACCCAGGAGGAGCGTGAACAAAATCTAGCCGTGGGGAAGCAGAAGGAGTTCTCAAGAGGAAGAGAATCTATGGTTTGAAATCCCCGTGAAGTTTGCGAAATCCTAAGGACCGTCCTATCGTGGAGGAGTTGCGCAGGAGATAGCCCGTAAGCACAGGCGAGAAAGGACAAAGGTCCGTCGGGCTTCGGGGTTTCGTCATTCGGAGTTTGACAAGGCGAGGGTTCACCCCTCATAGAATCGCAAATCGCGATTTCCCGAATCGATCGGAGTCGTCGATCATAGCGGGGACACGTGGCGCGGGATCCTGAGGAGTCGGGATTCGGGGTTTTGTAAGGACCGTGACCTTGTGTATCAAGAGACGCGAATTCCTGAATCGCGAGTTCCCGACCGCACGAGTGGGAGACAGGTGTGAAGGGGTTAGACCTCCCCATGGGATGTTGACAGGTGGCATCGGGGTTCGGGGTTTTGTGATGCAAGAGGATTGTGACTGGTGAAATCGCGATCCCGCGATCCCCGATCGCATGAACGAAGGGGTGACGTAGTTGAGTGGGACCCTAGAGCGGGTGGAGGACAGGTGTCATCGGACTTCGGGGTTTCGGCGTTCGGAGAATCGGAATTCTCGACACCAAGGAGTTCTTGCATCGCGGATTCGCGATCCGCGAAATCCCGAAGACAACGTGGCAGCGTGGGAACCGGAAGCTAGTGGAAGACAGGTGGAAGCATATCGACACATCGGTGTTCGGGGTTTCGAAGGGTAAGTATATCACTGCCTTTCATCCGCCGATTTCCCGATAGGAAAATCCCCGAGACCGAGAGTGTTGATTGTTGACTATTCGGAGTTCGGGGTTCGGGTTTGGGAGCTGTCAGCAGATTGTGTTTGCATGAATCGTGAACTCCCGAGTCGCGATATCCCAATTTCCGAAGGAGTTGCTGTGGGTGACTCGTGACTCCCGAGGGGAGTTGGAAGAGCTTAGACTCTTCGGGCTAGAGGTTGAAGAAGGTCCTGGTGGGACCAGTCGTGCCATCGAGGGCAGGTTGCGTCAGAGTGGTATCAGAGCCCTGGAATCGTGTCTGTATATCTCAGGAGAGAGAAGGGAAGGAGAAAGGAAAAGCACTCTGATACTCACGACTTGCGTCAGAGTGGTATCAGAACGGGAATATCTTTGCTTTTGAAGCAGAGATAGAAGAGATATAATGCCACCCAGGAGAGAAAGGCAGTCACCTGGTCGTGAAGACAGGGATGCCCGAAGAAGGGGTAGGCCAGCAGGTAATCCAGAGATGGAGCGTCAAATACGAGATCTCAGAGTGAGACTCGAAGATATGGAGGCCACCCAGAGGCGTGGAGCGGGTGCAGCAGAGTTCAACGATCCTGAGGTTGAAGAGGAAGCTGGACACGACCAAGAAGAGGTCGCCGCAGAAGATGCCTCGACAAAGAGGTTGATCAAAGACATTTAGAGGATGAGCTCGAAGACGAAGATGGATATTCCCGCCTATGAGGGAAATCTAAACGTAGAGGAGCTGCTGGATTGGATCCGAGCACTCGACACCTACTTCGACTACGAAGACATCGAAGAGGACAAGAAAGTGAGACATGCTGTCACCAAGCTGAAGGGACACGCAGCCTTATGGTGGGATGAGCTGCAGGCAGACAGATGTTCCAAGGGCAAATAGAAGATCAAGAACTGGGATCAAATGATCGCCAAGATGAAGGCAAAATTCATTCCGAGGGATTACCAGATCACTTTGTTTAGGCGCATGCAGAACCTAAGACAGAAGATGATGACGGTGAAAGAGTACACCGAGGAATTCTATAGGCTCAATATTCGAGCAGGTCATCGAGAGAGTGATGACGAAAAGGTGGCGAGGTATCTAAATGTTCTCAGGTATGACATTCAGGATGAATTGAGCATGGTTACCATCCACACAGTTGAGGATGCGTACCAGATGGCTCTGAAGGCCGAAGAAAAGCTGAGCCGAAAGCAGGGACAGCGAGGGCGAGGCAGAAGCCAGCCACGAGGTAAAGCTATTGCCCAGGAGAGGACTCAAAAGCCCAAGGAGGATTGGAAGAGGCCTCATGAAAGAGATGAAAGAGGTGGAACCTCACAGCAGAGGAAACAAGTTGCTGAGCCGAGGAGACAGCAAACAGGTCAGCAAGGAGATTACACTGACGCCAATACATTTCCTCGCACCCGAGGTAGAGGAAGAGGCAGAGGAGGAGTCATCACATGTTTCACTTGTGGAAAAGATGGTCACAAAGTAGTGGACTGTCCAGAGAGAAAGATGGACAGAGGAGGAAAAGCTCATGTTGCTGAGGCGCAGAGGTGTGATGTTGAAGATGAAGACGCTGGGAGTGGGAAGTCACTAACAGTGCATAAAGTTCTCTTGAAACCCGAGAAGGAGATGGAGGACACAGCGCAGAGATGCAGACTGTTCTGGACGACTTGCAAGACCCAGGGCTGGAAATGCAAGGTTATAGTGGACAGTGGGAGCACAGATAATCTCGTTTCGACCAAGATGGTGGAGAAACTGGAGCTGAAAACGAACAAACACCCGAGTCCATACAAAGTGACGTGGCTG
>ML796752.1:146096-184292 GCA_009831015.1 Picea engelmannii
TTTGTCATAAAGCACATTTCGGGGACTGCGAACAAGGTGGCAGACGCCTTGAGTAGAAAATGTTTGTTGCTGCAGGAATTCAGGGTCAAAACGCTGGGTTTTGAAAACCTGAAAGATATGTATGCAGGTGATGCTGATTTCGGTGAAGCGTACGAGGCAGCTGAGAACCCAGTTCTTAGGGATAGGAGTCCATGGATTGACTACCTCATCCAGGATGGATTTTTGTTTAAGGGCAATCAATTATGCATTCCAGATTGTTCTATGAGAGAGAATTTGGTGAAAGAAAAGCACAGTGGAGGCTTAGCAGGTCATTTCGGACATGACAAGACATTCGCCTAGCTGGGCGAATCATATTTTTGGCCAGGGATGCGTGCAGATGTGAAGAGATTTGTTGACCGATGCAGAATTTGTCAACACGCGAAGGGCAGAAAACAGAACACAGGGTTATATCAGCCGTTGCCTATACCCGCAAGGCCATGGGAAGCCATTAGCATGGACTTTGTGTTGGGATTACCGAGAACTCAGCGAGGAGGTGATTCCATATTTGTTGTGGTGGACAGGTTTTCGAAGATGGCACATTTCATCCCGTGTCATAAGACCAGCGATGCAACCCACATCGCAAATTTATTTTTCAAAGAGATTGTGCGATTGCATGGATTGCCGAGAAGCATAGTCTCGGATCGGGATACCAAGTTCATAGGTCATTTTTGGAGGACGCTATGGAAGAAGCTGGGGACTAACTTAGCATTCAGTTCTGCTTACCATCCGCAGACCGATGGGCAGACCGAGGTAGTCAACAGGATCTTAGGTGATCTGTTGAGAACTCTGGTGACGGAGCATCACACCAGTTGGGATCAAATTCTACCATAGGCAAAGTTTGCGTACAACGATTCTGTGAATCGGAGTACAGGTAAGAGCCCATTTCAAATTTTGTATGGAACACAGTCGAGAGGAGTGTCAGAGCTCAGAGAGTCAAAACAGGCTGAGACTAGCAGCGCGAGAGCTGAAGAATTTGCCGAGGCAATGCAGGAACTCCACACACAGGTGAAGCAACGATTGCAGAAATCGAACCAGGAATACAAGCGCAGAGCTGATCAGAGAAAAAGGCAGCTTCAATTTGAAGTTGGAGACATGGTTCTGGCACACTTGAGAAGAGAAAGGTTCCCTAGAGGAACATACAATAAGCTCAAGATGAAGAAGATCGGGCCATGCAAAATCCTGAAGAAATTTGGGGAAAATGCATATGAGCTTGAGTTGCCAGAGGGCATTGGGATATCTCCGATTTTCAATATTTCAGATTTATACCCATATAAAGTCGAAGATGCACGAGCTGGAACTGATGAACAACCAGTGGTCCAATGGCCGAAGCAGTTGCCAGTGGCACAAAAGCCTCAGATGGAGTGCATACTGGATAAAAGAGTAGGGAAGAAGACTAGGAGAAAGCAGTATTTTGAATACCTGGTGAAATGGAAAGATCACCCAGTGGAGGATGCCAGCTGGGAGACATAAGCAGTGATTTTGAAACATGGGCAGACTGTACAGGAGCTCATGGGCAGGAGCCCATGAAATCTTTTGAGCCGAGGAGTATGATGCAGGAGCATCCACAATTCATCATACGAACCAGCGCGAGGAGAAAGAAGAGATAGCTGGACAAGCCAACAAACCCCAAATTTTGAATTCTACCTTGGTATTGTTGCGCCGCCGTTTTACTAAAGGCATTCAAAGTGAGCCCATTTGTAATATAATGTAGATAAGGAGGCATTAAATAGTTTTAATGGTGGTAGATAAAAAATTAGTTGTAGATTAGACAGTTTGTACTTCCAAGAGGGAAAACGAATATAGGCACCCTCCGTTGTATTGTGGGAAGAGGCTCATTCTGTATTATCCAGCATTAGCAGGAGAGAAGTAAGGAGGAACAGAGCATAGAGCTTGTAAGAAATTCCATGTACAAATATTGAATTAATAGGAAAAGCTTCGATTCAAATCCATGGATGTGTTTGATCTCTGTGTGTTGTTGATATTATGCCTTTGCATGTTTGATTCTTTATATGCTTATCTTTTATATGCTGCATACGTGATTGCATATCAGGTTTGGAACCTGAGGGAATGAGTTTAAATTGATTCTCTGCTTAAGCCAGGAGATTCCTGCAAAAGTGTAGTTGAATTCCTCCGCATAGAGTGCGTTGCGAAGGCTGAGCAGTTGAACTTTTGTTCTCTGTTGCCCAGGGTTATGTGGGTTGTTCGGACCGGGCAGGTGAATGAAGGTCGAATCGAGATCTCAGAGCGATTCTGAGAGAAGGAGGACTGGACCGTGTTAGCAGGATTGCACAGGTCTAGACGGCTTCAACGCTTTGAGAGTTGTTGGAAGCCGTGCATTGGAAGAACGTGAGAAGTCTTTGAAGGAGTCAGAGAGAGACAAAGCTCAGGAGGGATAATTCCTTGTAAGTGTTGAGGAACAAACCCAGGAGGAGCGTGAACAGAATCTAGCCGTGGGGAAGCAGAAGGAGTTCTCAAGAGGAAGAGAATCTACGGTTTGAAATCCCTATGAAGTTTGCGAAATCCTAAGGACCGTCCTATCGCGGAGGAGTTGCGCAGGAGATAGCCTGTAAGCACATGCGAGAAAGGACAAAGGTCCGTTGGGCTTCGGGGTTTCGGCATTCAGATTTTGACAAGGCGAGGGTTCACCCCTCGTAGAATCGTGAATCGCGATTTCTTGAATCGATCGGAGCCGTCGATCATAGCGGGGACATGTGGCGCGGGATCCTGAGGAGTCGGGATTCGGGGTTTTGTAAGGACCGTGACCTTGTGTATCAAGAGACGCGAATTCCCAAATCGCGAGTTCCCAACCGCGCATGTGGGAGACAGGTGTCAAGGGGTTAGACCTCCCCATGGGATGTTGACAGGTGGCATCAGGGTTCGGGGTTTTGTGATGCAAGAGGATTGTGACTGGTGAAATCGCGATCCCGCGATCCCCGATCGCACGAACGAAGGGGTGACGTAGTTGAGTGGGACCCCAGAGCGGGTGGAGGACAGGTGCCATCGGACTTCGGGGTTTCGGCGTTCGGAGAATCGGAGTTCTCGACGCCATGGATTTCTTGCATCGCGGATTCGCGATCCGCGAAATCCCGAAGAGGACGTGGTAGTGTGGGAACCGGAAGCTAGTGGAAGACAGGTGGAAGCATATCGGCACATCGGTGTTCGGGGTTTCGAAGGGTAAGTATATCACTGCCTTTCATCCGCCGATTTCCCGATAGGAAAATCCCCGAGACCGAGAGCGTTGATTGTTGACTATTCGGAGTTCGGGGTTCGGGTTTTGGAGCTGTCAGCGGATTGTGTTCGCATGAATCGCAAACTCCCGAGTCGCGATATCCCGATTTCCGAAGGAGTTGCTGTGGGTGACTCGTGACTCCCGAGGGGAGTTGGAAGAGCTTAGACTCTTCGGGCCAGAGGTTGAAGAAGGTCCTGGTGGGAGCGGCCGTGCCATTGAGGGCAGGCTGCGTCAGAGGACATCGTGGAGACAGACGACGAGGTGCTAGGGGAGGAGGCGAGATGCCTCCAGTAGAATCCGCACCTGAGGGGTCTAACGCCCAGGGAGACGAGCAGGTTCTCGGATAGGAGCAGATAGCAGTTGGAGACGTGGTTGGGATGATGAGGTCTTTTCAGCGCATGTCCGAGGCACTAATCATCTGATTGGACAGAGACGAGGCCAGGGCACCGACACCCACTGAGGTTCTGCCGCGCGCACCGGCCGTTACTGGTAGCATTCACCAGGAACTCGAGAAGGTCAAATTTCCTGAGTTCTTTGGTGCCCCGGATGGCGCAGCCGCCGAGTCATGGTTGGAGAATATGGCTATGTGCTTCTCACTTCACGATTATACCTCGAACATGAAGGTCCGCATGGCAGTATTTCAACTGAAGGGGAGCTCTCTTGTATGGTGGAAGATGCTCCTACCGCAACTGAACATGGTCGTCAAAGACATGTCATGGGAACTGTTTGAGGAACGGTTCCAAGAGAGGTACCTTTTAGAGGCATTCATTGAGCGTCAGCTCAATGAGTTCAATGCATTACGACAGGGAGATCATATGGTGCCCGAGTACGAGGCAGGTTTTATGGAGCTTCTCAGGTATGCTCCACACCTTAACACCGAGAAACTTAAGGTCAACTGGTTCATGTTCGGCCTTAACGAAAGCCTGCGTGCAAAGGTTAGGATTTTGATGCCTCAAAACTTGCATGATGTTGTCCAGAAGGCCCTCATAGCAGAGGAGGAGCTTATCAGTGGTGGTCAGACCAGGACTCCAGCGAGACTTGCAGGGCAGGGTTCATCTAGTACACCGTGGCATCAGACCCCAACGAGACATATGCCAGGATATCGTGGCTTCTAGAGAGGATCCACTTTCACTACACCCCAACGACCGTCGCCTCAACAGCGGGTACCTTATCGGGGACCGCAGCACCAACAACAACAGTTTAGGATTGTTTAGCAGAATAGACCAAGGTTCCAGGCCGGTGGGCTGTCATCTTCTACTTCGAGTACCAGGACTACTGGGCCGAAGAAGGGGTGTTGGACGTGTGGGGAGCCACATTACCAGCATGATTGTCCTGTGGGGACGACCAGAGCGTCTGGATCAGCCGGACCCACTACAGTGGGAGATATGGGCGAGGCCCATCGGATTCATGCAGCGGTGAATAACCACCAGGTAGAGCACCAGTTGACTGTGCTCAAGACGACAGGTACTGTCGCTGACCAGACCCTTAGTATTTTGATAGACCTAGGTGCTACTGAGAGTTTCATTTTTGGTGCAGCGCTAAAAAGGGTTAAGGTAAAGGCAGTCAAATAGGATAAGTTTAGCTTCATAGAGATGGCTTCAAGAGCCAAACAGAAGGTTGGAGGAAATGTTACAGGTTGTGCCCTTAACCTGGGAGAGTTTGTCACGAGAGTCAACTTGTATGTCACCATCTTAGGATCTTATGACGTCATGATTGGTATGGATTGGTTGGAATCGCATGAGGTGATACTTAACTATAAGATGAAATGGTTGAGCTTGGTCGATGATGAAGGACAACGATGTGTGATTGTAGGACAGAACCAGGGAGTATCGTTGAGGTTCATCTCTTCCTTACAGTTACGAAAGAGTATGTGCAAGGGGTGCAAGATTTATGTGATCCTTGCGCTAAATGAAAAGGGAGTAGTGGAAGGTATAGAACACCTTTCGGTGGTGAGAGAGTTTCCGGACGTGTTCCCGGAGGCGTTATCGGGGATGCCTCCCAAGAGGGAATTGGAGTTTACCATAGACCTGAAATCGGGGACCGAACCAATAGCAAGAACGCCTTATCGGATGTCGACCCCGGAGTTGCAAGAGTTGAAAATGCAACTGAATGAGTTGTTGGACCTAGGACTGATACGCCCTAGCGTGTCACTGTGGGGTGCACCAGTTATTTTCATACGAAAGAAGGACGGATCATGGAGGCTTTGCATTGACTACCGTCAACTGAACAAGGCTACAATCAAGAATCAATATCCCTTACCAAGAATTGATGATCTGTTCGATCAAATGAAGGGTGCGACAGTGTTCTCCAAGATCGATTTGTGATCAGGGTATCACCAATTACGGATCAAGGATGATGACGTCCCTAAGACCACCTTTAAGACGAGATTTGAACATTACAAGTTTACTATTTTTCCGTTTGGACTGACAAACGCCCCATGAGTATTTATGAGTTTGATGAATGGGGTGTTCCGTGAGTACTTGGACAAGTTCGTCCAAGTATTCATTGACGATATTTTGATCTACTCTCAGACAATGGAGGAGCATGATGAGAACTTGTGCCTGGTACTACAGTTTCTGCGAGAGTACAAACTGTATGGGAAGTTGTCCAAATGCTCTTTTTATCAATCGAAGATTCACTACTTAGGGCATGTCATTTCCGGTGAAGGTATCGTCATGGATCCAGCCAAGGTTGAGGCTATTATGGAGTGGCCTGCACTGATGAATGTCATAGAAGTGCATAGCTTTATGGGTTTAGCAGGATATTATCGATGGTTTGTCGAGGGATTTTCGAAGATAGCAAATCCGATCATGGAATTGCAGAAGAAAATCCAGAAGTTTGTTTGGACCGATAAATGCGCGGAAGCATTTCGGAGGCTTAAAGATTTGTTGACAACAACGCCGATACTAAAATTCCCTGACATGGACGCATACTTCTTTGTATGCACTGACGCATCCAAGGAAGGTTTAGGCAGAGCCTTGATGCAAGACGGATGAGTGATTGCTTACATTTCGAGGAAACTGAGAAGGCATGAGGAGAACTAAGTGACGCACGATTTGGAGTTATTATCCATCGTATATGCCTTGAAGGTTTGGAGACACTACCTTGTTGGACAAAAATTTGAATTAAAGACTAATCATTGTGGGCTACAACACATTTTCACGCAAATCGATTTGAATGTGCGACAACGACGTTGGTCGGAATTGCTTAACGAGTACGACTTTGAGATCACTTACATAAAGGGAACAGTGAACTGAGTGGTTGATTCTTTGAGTCGGAGACCACGTATCTTCTTGGTGTTGCCTCTTCAGATGAACTTATGTGAGAAAATTCTCACTTTACAGCATGACGACGAATGGTACATAGAGGTCAAGGGTTTTTTCGGACAAAACACCATGATGGTACCACGATATGAGGGATTTTTCTTTTGATAGTGATGGGTTATTGAGGTTTAGAGGTCAGATTTACGTACCACAAAATGACGAGTTGAGGATGTTGATCCTAAGCGAGGCTCATAGAGAAGTTTACATGGCTAACCTAGTAGTCACGAAGATGAGGGCATACCTTAAACCCTTATTCTTTTGGAAGGGAATGAAGGCCGACATAGTCAACTTTGTGGCTAGATGTCTAGAGTTTAGCAGGTAAAGGATGAACATAGACACCCAGCAGGATTACTTCCACCACATTCCATTTCGAAATCGAAATGGGAAGTTATTTCGATGGATTTTATTGTTGGATTGCCACTAACGGCAAGGAGACACGACTCAATTTTTTTAGTAGTAGACACTCTGACGAAGAGTACTCACTTTATTCCTATGCGTACGACATATCAGGCACCTGACATAGTGAGAGTCTTCATCAGTGAGATTGTGAGGCTGCATGGCATGCCTAAGAAGATTATATCCGATCGAGGATCGATGTTTACTGGATGATTTTGGATGAGTTTCCAAGAGGCCTTGGGGACCCAAATTAACTTTAGTACTGCATATCACCCAGAGACGAACGGACAGACAGAACGAATGAACCAAACCTTGGAAGACATGTTGCGCATGTATGTGATGGACCAACAAATGTGTTGGGAGGAATTCTTTCCTCTAGTAGATTTCGCTTACAACAACAGTTACCAGAGCACCATTAAGATGGCGCATTTTGAGTTTCTTTACGGGTGACCGTGTCGTACGCCTTTGAGTTGGGATCGACTTGAGGATAGGGTCTTGGTGGGACCAGAAGCGATCCAGGAAATGGAAGAAAAAATGAAAACGATAAGACAAAGGATTAAAGAAGCACAGGATCGACAGAAGAGTTATGTCGATGCGCACCGAGTCGACCGTAGTTATGAGGTCGGCAATGAAGTCTTCTTGCGGATTAAACCACATAAGAGTTTGATCAAGTTTAGAAAGGGAGATAAACTCTCTCCTAAGTTCGTGGGACCTTTCAAGATTGTGTAGAGAAAGGGGCCCATGGCCTATCGACTAGCCTTGCCTGATTCTTTGAGGCGTATGCACGATGTTTTTCATGTATCTGTTTTGAGACATTATATTAGTGATCCTACACACATGATTGACATGCGTTCCTTGCAGGTATCAGACGAGGGAGTGCTCACGGCTGAGCCAGTCCACATCTTAGATCATCATGTTCGATAGTTACGACGTCGAGTGGTAGATCAGGTCAAGGTCCAATGGGACAGTTATAGTCCACACTCAGCGACCTGGGAGGACGCATATGATATGCACCAGCAATTTCCATTTTTGGTTTGATAGATAGACTGATGATACTATGATACATTTATTTCGACATTTATACCATGAAACTTCGAGACAAATTTTAGACCAAGAGGGGGTGTATGTAACATCCCGCTCTGGCACACTGAGAAAACATATTCTTGAGGACGCTTGCTCGCAAGTGATCTGGACTTTTATGATATTAAAACATTTATGCTTGATTATGATGCGTTATGATAGATGACATGATGTTTTACTTCTTTGACATAGACAGGTGCTATTGACTCGATTTTACTGAGTGTGTAGGGTTTTTGGACCTTGAGGATGCTAAGGAATCAATGGAACCCCTTGGACTCCGGATTCAGTCAGGGAGTGCGCTATTTGGGTTGATTTATTTACTGTGATATTTCATTGATTTGATGATATCATGTTGACATGTTATGACACGATTGTTTATGATGCAGGCTGACGATATCTTGTCGACCAGAGTCACATATGGAGTAAAGGGGTCACACGGGATTTCCATAGAGGTTGAGGGAGAGGTGTGGACAACAGCCCTGCCACAGCCCACTAGCACTCCCACCGTAGCTCGAACTGTAGGTTAATGATTACCTAGTTCTAGAGGATCCACGATGCTGTAAGGGCAAAATGCGACAGTCGTTCACAATGATTCTAAGGGGCACGCAATAAAGCAGGGGCCTTATTCCTTAAAGCCCTTAGTCTCCCACAAGTTTACCTAGTGGAGTGTTGACTCCAGGGGTTATAGATGTCTACCAATCAGTCAAGTTGGCAAGTGGCACCCTTGGAGCACGTGGTGCATCCTGAAGGGCATGTCGCACGAAAGAAACACAAGTTGGCGAGTTGCACCCTTGGAGCACGTGGTGCATCCTGAAGGGCACATTGTGTAAGAGAACCACAAGAACTGATTGGCACCCTTGGAGCACGTGGTGCATCCTGAAGCGCACGTCGTGCAAAAGAAACGAATGAGGCGAGTGGCACCCTTGGACCACATAGTGCGTCCTGAAGGGCAGGTCGCGTTGATGATGATGAAGAAACAAACCTAGATGGCCCTAAGACATTAACGCCTTAAGTAATCCTTAAACAACTTCCCTAACCAAGTGTCGCCCAGTTCAAAATATGAGTCCTAAGTCAAAAACTTTTCTAGGGTAAAAATTTAGTCTAACCTTAAGAAAAAGACCCTAGAATAAAAATAAAAATTTAAACAAAAACCCACTTAAGTAATAGTTTAGTCTTCATAAACTTCTTGGGGTAAATAAAGAGAGTAAGAATTTAATTAAAACTAATGGATTTAAAAATTTGCAAACAAGAAATTATTTCTTAACTTGTGAAAGTACAAAAGATATTAAATAATTAATAAAAGGGAAAGATTTAATAGCGCAACTGCCATTTTGGGTTTAATAAAAAGGGGAAAGAAGGGAATAATAAGAATTGGGAAACTAAGTAAATGGAGGAAACATAATAAATGAAAGATGGGAACTTATGGTAAAAAACGAGGTCAACATAGTAAGGAATCTGCAATTAAGAACCTTCTAAAATGAACTAAAATTAGCAACTTCATTTTAGGGAAAGTATTTAAAACATGTAAGGGGATATAGGAACACCTAGGAGGATATTTAGGAGCAACTCTAGGTGGGAGAGGGAAATGAGTCATTTAATAATTTAAAGAAAATAATTATTTGAGGAAAGAGGGGGATGGACGACACTTGTGCGAAGGAGAATATTTAGAATATTTTTATTAAAACTTAATTAAAATGTGAGTTAGGGAAAGTTGGAGGTTGGAAAAACTCTATAAAAGAAAGGGAAGATGAAGAAGAAGGGGATCGGCTGTTAGCGTAACGTTACACTACTGGAATTGTGACTTGACTGATTACTTGTGGAGAGTTGGGATTTTCCAGCTTGGATAGGAGTGGTAGCTCGACCTTGCGAGGCGAGTTGGGAAGCTAGACGAACCATCTGGATTGTGTGTGGCCCCTTTGCAGCTCGGGGGGCTAAGGGGGAAGCAGAGTACCCCCAGTGATTGGCTGGGAGGTACCGGTGTAGTCTCGACGGTCGGAGAGGGGGAGAGGCATGGAGCACAAGGTCATCATTCGAGGTGGGAGTTGAGGCAACGATATGGTTTTTGTTTAATTAATTTGGTCGAATAGGATGCATTATGATCTACGCTGGTATCATAATATTCGTTGTAATTGGATTTAATGGATGTTTTATTTATGTTCCTTGGTGATTAAAACTGTGTTATGGTTATAAAATATTTCTTCTTACTCTGCTGTTGCTTGTCGGTTTGGATAAAAGAGATTCTATGGTTGTGTGTTATATATATATCTGTGGGTGTTTTCTTTCACTGTAGGCGTTTTTATATATCACTCTGGGCTTTTACATTTCTCTGGGTGTATTTACATTTCTGTGGGCATTTAAAATCACAGTGGGTGTTTTAACCATTCAGCCATGGCATTTTTACATTGTAGTGGTCGTTTTTACCTTTCTATGGGTGTATTTACATTTCTGGGGGCGTTTAAAATCACAGTGGGCATTTATCCATTCGGCCATGGCATTTTTACATTGCCGTGGTCGTTTTTACCTTTCTATGGGTGTATTTACATTTATGTGGGTGTTTAAAATCGCAGTGGAGCGTTTTAACCATTCAGCCATGGCGTTTTTACATTGTCGTGGTCGTTTTTACCTTTCTATGGGTGTGTTTACATTTCTGTGGGCGTTTAAAATCACAGTGGGCGTTTTAACGATTCATCCATGGCGTTTTTACATTTCCGTGGGCGTTTTAACGATTCATCCATGGCGTTTTTACATTTCTATGGGTGTATTTACATTTCTATGGGCATTTGTAATGATGGGGGCGTTTATATCTTACTGTGGGCATTTGTTATTGCTATAGGTGTTTATAAAGGATGGTGGGAGTTTTTATATATGTTTTCGATTTCAATTATTTCTTCACCGTTCTTTTATGGATCTCTTAGTTTTTGCATGCAGAGCTATACTTGCATATCACTTTACTTCTGTGTTTTTATGGTGAACCATATTTTGTTTTTATTTTTCGTTTTAATATTTTTTTAAATTTGTATGGTGGTCATATTCATATTATGGCATGACTGGAAGAAAATCTATGGCTTCTGCTATATCAATAGGTCATGGTAAGTAAATCGGTTGTTCAATCATGATCAATAAATTTGAGGGAATTTATTTTATAGATTTGGTGTAGCGAATTTATTTTATAGATTTGGTGTAGGTGGGAGAATTAGATTAATGAATTTTAAAATGCAGTAGTGATGAAAGACAATAGCGATTTTCATTTCAACATGATCGAAATTTAGGTTTTGTTTAATTTTATTCATAGCTGGCAGGATGACGACCTATGCACTGTAAATTAAGCATTGGTAAAGGTTTCAGACTAATGGACATTGCAATATCCAGTGTGCATAGATGATCTATTATATGGATTTTTTAATCGTAAATTATATGGACTCCCGAGGTTGAGGAACTCAGATGGAACAAGGCTCAATGAATCCTTGACCTGATCATAATTATTTTAGGTATTTATTTTAGGTTTTCAAGGAAGTTTAATTTCATTTTTTTTCTTTGAAATTTATTCGGTGTGAAATTAATTTTACAAGTGGTCTTGGTTTTTTGTTAAGAAAACAAATCACAATACTCTTTAATAAATATATGTTACATAGTGTTCTTAAAATTGATTTTGAATATTTGCTTTTAAGGAACTTATTATCTTAAATTTTAGGGACTGATATTCTTTTGAAGTTCATTAACATAATCTGAGCAGAAAAAGCATTAGAGTTTTGTTTTACTGGCAATTCGTTTTACTGTTTTGGCAATTCGTTTTACTGTTCAACGTATAAATTAAAATGAAATGTTGGTGTTAGGTCACGTATAAATGTACTATTTTCTATGTTATTAATTTCAAGATTGTGTAGTCATTGTAATGAATATATATTGTTGAGGTAACCCGTAAGTGTAAGGATATCATTAGTTTAATTCACTGTGCCATCTTATTATGAAAATAATGATACAGGCATTTATGGTTAGGTTTGGGTAGTTACATTGTTGTTTCTATCATTTAAGAATAAAGTCCGTGTATTTAAATACAATGAAAATGTAATATGGAAAGCATTGATAGGGTTATGTTTTGGTGCTGCTATGGTAATTCATTATGATTGATCACCCATAAAATGTAGGCTCCTTGACTCTAAGTGCAATCAATTATTATGATTTAGTAAATGGGGATTGCAGTTAGCTATTTGTACATTATTTAATTTCAGGGTTAGTACTATAATTGGAATTGTCCAAACTCACAGTTGCATGATATCAGACTCTTTGATTTGATGAAACTAGTCGCTCTGTATATATGTCTGTGTGTGTGATTATTTTTGTGTAAAGAATCCAGTGTCGTATCAAGAGTCTTGGGCCTATTAAAGGCAGGGTTTCCACTCTTGCGACACACCTCTAAGGTCGTACCCATAGTCGCGGGCTCTTTAAAGGCAGAGTTCCCACCACTGCGACCTCCTGACAGAGATTACTAGTTTCTGCCTGAGCAGTCGGCCAGGAGCCTATATGACATTCTCTCTCTCCAGAGCAGAGAACTAAGATTAAATGCCCTGCTTTCCTATGCATAAATAGTAAAATCTACTACTATGGATTCTTCCATCTGTGTTTGTACTGTACATAACATAGTAAGTCGTTTAATGCTTGCAGTTACTTGTCGTGCGCCTTATGTCTTCTTGTTGTGCACCTTATGTCTTCTTGTTGTGATCATCATGGTTGTGTCTTTTTAGTTGTCGGGTGGCGACATAGAGTCAAGTGTGTCTGTTCCTTTTTACACGTGTGCACACACCTTAAACAAAAAAAAAATTGCACCTGTCAAAGAGATCTTGTCGTAACGAGGAGGATGTTACAAAATTACTCAAAATTGAGATTGAAATTCTTGATAGAGTTTAATTATCTCCCAAATATCAGTTTCTCTTTTACTTTATCTTTCAATCAATATTTTGAATATTGGATATTTTCTTATCTGATGTTTTTTAAGATTTAGAAGATTCTATCCATCCTTTCTATCACTCTTTTTACACACAATAAATTTAGATTTTATGTTTGTATGGTTGAATTTTATATGGAGTTTGAAATGTTTTAAGAAGTTATTTTTGAAATGTTACTCAGTGTTAAGTGAGGATGTTAATTTAAGCTTCAATGTCAATTTCTTTAGGCACAAGAAGTTCATACCTCTCTTTTTACACAACAAATTTAAATTTTATGTTTGTATGGTTGAATTTTATATGGAGTTTGAAATGTTTTAGGGGATTATTTTTGAAATGTTGCTTAACATGGAGTTAACACATGACATTTAAAAAGAATATTAAGAACAAAAAATTATTTCAATATCAGCCATAAATAAAGTATTTCAATATCTATATCAACTCTATATATAGAAAAAGAAATAGAGTAATTGAAAGTAAAAATTTCATTAATAGGTTCTTTCTACTTCCCAATATAGTCAAGTTTTTACCCAGATGAGAGGACAGGTTTGATTTGACGACTTCTCATGATAGAGTAGCGACATGAATAAACAAGTTACTATCCAGGTTACCTAACATAAGTTACTATCCACCATAATCAATGGTTATTTACCCAGCATCAATGGTTATTTACCTAGATCCAGTTGATTTACCCAGATCCAGTTGTTTCTTTTGCTTCTGTTGATTCAATCGATTAAGTAGTCGAAGTTTACTGAATAAATTTAATTTATTTTGTTGATTTCATTTTTTTTACTAAACAAAATTTTGTGGACGTTGGTTTAAATGGGTTAACTAAGTTATTTTAAATAAAAATGTGGGACCAGTATTATTATAGAATTTTTTTATTAATCAAGCAAAACTATACATCATTTTATTTAAGAATTTATAAAGAGTAGGTAAGATATTTGATTTTTTAATAAAATAAATTATTATGTAAATAAATTTTAAAAAATAAATTAAGTAAAATTTTATCTTGTTTAGTTTTTTGGAAATTTTAATTACATAAATCATTTTAAATTAAATATAAAAAATTAATTGAAATTTTATCATTCAAATAAAATTATAATTTCAAATGAAATTCTATTTTATTTTAAAATTTGATATTATTTTCGATCATCTCTTCCTTCCAGCCATTGAATCTAGGCATCGATCATCCTATGATTTGGACTTAAATTTAGATCATGCCTTGATTTTTTATCCCTTTATGACAATTTAAGCTTTGACCAAACCCTTTTATCTATGATTTAATTATATTTCTAAAAAAAATTAATATTTTTAGATTTTATAACGAGACAATAAAAATTTTCATGTATTCAAGGAAATACTAAAGCCTTGACTACAACCATAGGGATTGAGGATGAAGACTTGATATAATTTTTTAATTTGTTTCCTTTCAAGTAAGTTGAGATGGAAGAATGACTGAAATACTTGGGATTCTACTTAAAACATAATGTATATCTCAAGAAAGATTGGGATTATTTGTTAGCATAATTTGAAAAGAGAATATCTACATGGTGTCATTGATGGCTATCTAGGGGTGCGAGCTTGGTTCTACTCAAGGTTGTTTGGGAGGCTATCCTATTTTGTTGGATTATCATTTCTTGGATTCCAAAAGGGATTTTAGGAAATATAAAGAGAATCATCTTTGGTTGGGATATTTTGAAAAGGAGGGCATTCCATGGGTAAATTGGGAAAGACTAGCAGTTCCAAAATGTTTAGGAGGGTAGGGTCTTAGAAGTATTTTCATATTTTCAAAAGATTTGGTAGTCAAAAGAATTTGGATACTAACCAAAGGGGAGGACTTATGGGTTTTAGTTTTTCATCAAAAGTACATTGCTCCTAATTCTATAGAGGACTATATCCGAAGACCTAAAAAAAATTACATAATGTTTCAGTTATGTGGAAATTTGTTGTATTGGATTTTCCCTTAGTTGTTGAGAGTTTGGTTTGGAAAGTTGGTGATGGAACAAAGGTAATACTGTGGGAGAACACTTTTAATCCATTTTTAACAAATATATGGGGTCAACAGTGGCGATTAGCTAATTATCTAGGTTTTAGAGGGGAAGAGGCACAAATCTAGGGTTCCTTTATTGCTCGGTTGAAGTTAAGCCATGTAAGGATTCAAGAGAAAGAATATCCATTGATATAGGATAAATATTCTTTATAGGTTTATACTCCAAAGGAGTTTTATCTTTCCTTAAGAAAAGGAGGTGAGAAGAGAAATATTGTTTGGTGGTTGAGGGGTGTCTAGAACTTCAATTTCCTTGCAAAATAAAAATAAAAATGTTATATGCCTCCTCTTAAATAATAAAGCACTAACATGGGATAACCTTAAGAAAAAAATAGATGGAGGCCAAGGAAGTGCTCCCTCTATAATTTTTTCGATGAGGCCAAGCTTCATTTGGTAATGGAGTGCTCCTGTTTCAAACAGGTGTGGTGGGAAATAGAATCTCTACTAGGTTTAAAATATGTGGTCTAGAAGTACAATGGAGAAAGGTATTAGGAACTAGTGTGAAAATATTGTGGTAAAATATTATAGAAATTTTCCCCCGATTCTCTCTTGAGTATCTAGTTGGCTAAGAAAACAATTTTTTTTTATTATAGATATATTCTCCCTTTGTAGCGTGCAGGATTTTAAATATTTTCCTTAAGGAAAACATGTTAAACTTGATAGGTAGATTATGATTGAAGATATTGAAGATACAACACTATTTTTTGGAGACATGCTAGTTTTGTATAAAATAAATGTAAATGCTCTTGAAGCATCTGAAAAGTGTAATTTCGTATTTTAATAAAATTACATATTATTTTTCTTTTGTTTTTTTTTCTACGAAAAAAAAAGAAAAAAAGAAGAAGAAGGAAGAAATAGTTATCCTTCCTAAGCTCCAATGGACTTAGTTTTATTAGGTTCTAATTTATTTATTTTGCTAAGATGAAATGTAATAACAAATTGGTCATTGGATATTAATTATAATATTCGTGTTAAGAAAGGATATATATATAATTGAACAAATCGTAGAAGAACAGTCAAGATCATTGTTGTCTTATTTATATTTATGATATTGTTCTTCTTGCAAAAACTATAAATGATTTTCATAAGCAACTCAAAGGCTGGAAAAATGATACATATTCACAAAGGCGGTGATATAAATAATGTAAGAGATTATAAAACCATCATGGTCAGTTGCCTCTTTTCCAAGCTATTTGGCACCATTAGAGACAAGAAAATAATAAAATGGAAAGAAGAAAACAATGCTAGGGATCCTTTTCAGGTTTGGTTTCAACATAGGCATTCAACCATTAACTAGCTAGTAACTCTTAGAGTTGTTGTTGAGAAAGCACAAGAAAAAGGTAATAGTACTTGTCTTTGATTTGTTGATTTTGCTAAAGATATCGATACAATGCCTTGAATAAAACATTGGGAAAGCATGGAAAAAGTAGGAATTCCTCCTGAGTGGAGAGAACCCGCTTTTCATTTTTATTACAAAATTGGGCTCAGTGATAAATGCTAAAATTGGAAGAAGGAAATTCAAAATCAATAGTAAGTTTGGGGTGAAACAAGGATGTCCCCTCTCTCCAATATTAATTTGCACATTTATATATTACTTTAAAAATTGGATCAAGAATAATGGGGGACAAAGAATACGCATATATAAAACTATCCTTTGTTGTTATTGATTTATGTAGACGATGTTGTGTTTTTAACAGAGAAAAAAATTGTGTCCAAAGACATCTTGATTCCCAAAAAAAAATTGCGAGTTATTCTGAAATGAAAGTTAATGTAGAAAAAGGGGTAATGGTAATAGGTACTTCCAATAAGGATAGAGTCATCAAATTTAATGGTGAAAAATTGGTCAAGGTAATTTTTTTCTTACAAGTACTTGGTCCTTTAATTTGATTATAGACAGAATTAGAACTATTGTGAGGAGAAACAATGAATAGGGGGCATGAAGGCCTTCTATTCTATGAAAAATAAATGAAAAAAAAAACTATGGAGTTGGAAATTGAGGATGTTGCTCTTTAGAAAATTAGTGAAAACAATAATTATATATGGTTGTCTCATTTGAGCTTTAGGAATTTCTAAATAATTTTGGAAGAAAGTCGAAAGAGTTCAGAAAAGGTTCTTATTAGAGGAACAAGGTGAACTGGAATGGGTCACTATATAATTTGTCACCTATTTTGGTACTTTCTAGATGGAAAGATTGTAGAAAAATGATTGTGGGGCCCCTTTTAGGGGTAAGAATTGTTTTTGTGATTTGGGGTTTTAACTCAAACTTTCAAACCATGTTTGAGGCATTAAACCACCATTTTGGGGGTCAAAACTATGTGAAAAATCTTTGTAGCCTCTTAACACCATTGTACACATTGAGAACTTTCCAACAATGCAATGATCACTTCAATCATAGCTTGTATGAGTGAACGACCCCTCTGTTACGACTAGGAAAGAGAATCACATAGGTAAAAAAATTTTTAAAGCATTAGGAAATTAACATCATCAATAAAATTCATAGTAGCACATAATCTATGACATCATAAGTAAAAGAATTAAAAGTGACTCATCATCATAATCCATAACGACACAACCAATGCATCAATCATAATTAGTAATGACACATAATTAACACATCATCACATTAGATAATGACACAAAATCAACAAGTATCATAAATGGCGATGCAAGATAAACTCATCACATAAATATAAAACATAGAAACTACCCACCCAACCTACCGTGGAAGGTTAGGACCTCCAAGACACATAAGCAATGCTCAAGCCCAGGATTCATCGGATTGATTTTGACCATTTAAGGTCTCAGGTCTAGTGAATTTTCTAAGGAACAAGGAGGTGTCTACATCCCACTAACACATTCAAGTCCAAAAACCAACTAGATAAATCAACAACATCAACGATGATCAATGGAGCAACAGTGTTGTAATAACCAGTCACACATCACGTAAATTCTGAGGTGCAAGAGAATTTAATTACTAAATCAATCATACAATGATATAAGTTAAGGCACAATGTAATCAATTTTATTTTATTTTCAAGGCACAAAATAATACATATACTTTACTTCAAGGCCCTCGATTAATCAATTACTGAATTCAACCATAAATCAACATTATTCCAAGGCACACATGTGATCTATATATTGAATTAACAAAATCAACATCATTACAATGCACACAATTAATATAAGCACTTAGGAAATCATACATAAGCATTGTTAGAATGCGTGCAAGCAATATAAAGTGTAATAATTTAGGCATCATAATTAGTCCATAGCACAAGCAATCTAATTAGTTAATCATCAGCATCATCCATGGCGCAAGTAAAATCAACACTCAATCATTTATACATTGACATTTTTAGTGGCGCAAGAAGTAAACTACACACATGGTCATTCATATATTGCTTTTACATCATGGTGCAAAATAATTATTAATTAAATTTAAGGCACAAAAGAAGTCAATCTATTAAATTTAGGGTGCAAGAACCTAGTTACTCATCCATTTATTTCCAAATGCAAGGTAATCTAATCACATTAAATTCAGGGCGCAAAAGAATAATTTCAAGGAAATCACACGTCAACCTTATTCAAGGCACACAAGTAAATTTAATTATTAATATAATCATTCATCGCCATTATTTCAAGGCGCTACAAAGATAACTATCCATTAATGAACCCTCAGTTTATCATGATCCAGTAAAATAAAATAACTTAAACTCAGACAAAATCAACAAACAAGTGGAAGGATGAGTAAGGAAGGTATGAGAATAAAAGTTTACGCTCATAAGGTTGAGAACAAATTTTCAGCAAGGACATCAGTCAATGCATTGACACTCGTTATTTTAAGGATCTAATATAATTATTTATATAGAATTTAAAACATTATTAACATAGATTCAACCTGACCAAGAAGAAATCTATGTATTATTTATGTAAGTTGTATAAAGAACAAATACAACCAAACATTTTAGTTTCTATATAAAAACAGAAAAGGTAGATTCATCGTGACGAAGAATAAATCTATTGAGCATTGCCTCCAATTGCACGTTTCAATTTAATTGTTTTTCTAGGAAGAATTTAATATATTCACAATATATCAGATGAATCTATAATAGATATAGATTCATAAGAATAAATAGTATGCAAATCTGGATTCAGTAGTATTATTATTTCTATGTTTACTATATTGGATAAATTTCATACATTGTATATTGATAGGTATAAATGAATGCCAGGAAAAAGATCGGATACCATGTTGGGCACAAGAACAAGCAAACGTTGGGGGAAAACAAAATCGCAGGTGGTATCCATTGTTTAAAATTTGTTGAGGCTATAAAAGGAAAAACGTAGAGCATATTGATGCAACTTCGTTGGGCAGAAAGGTGAAGGCACAGTGCTTGTGTCTCCCAAAAATGAAGAGAATCAAGATGCAATTTCATTGGGCTAAATGTTGAAGGCATAGAGTTTTTGTCTTCCAAAAATGTAGAGAGTAAAGATGCAATTTCGCTGAGAAAAAATGCAAGGATACTCACCTTTATAAATCACTGATAGAAGGGTGAACCCCCAAAGAATTTAAAGGGAAAAATCGCAGTGTATTTAAAGGGAAAAACATAGAGTCTTTGAAGGGAATTTCACATGGAATTTGAAGGGAGAATCACAGAGTCCTTGAAGGGAGATTCGCAGGGAATTTGAAGGGAGAAACGTAGAGACTTTAAAGGAAAACAGAGAGCTCCCCATTCCCTAGACACTCGGGCATCCTTAAATCATGAAAATTTCATAGAGGAAATAAGGATAGAACTCCCTGAGTAATGGGTTAAGACGTAGGGCTTATAACTACCAAAACACAGAGAATCATGTAAAATGAATTTTCGTTGAGCAAAGGAGGAAAACGCAGAGTAGATGCACTCCCAACAATGCATAGATTAAAAAAAACCTTTGTTGAGCAAAAGAAGAAATTGCAGAGTAGATGCACTCCCAAAAAACTCATAGATTAAAACAATTTTCGTTGAGAAAAGGAAGAAAACGCAAAGTAAAGAATGATTACTATTTTGGGCGCATTATAAAGAAAACAAAGAGGGTAATATTTTTAGGAAACACAGAGATAACCCTTGGGAAAGAACCAATCGAGGATCAAAGAAATAAAAGGACCAAGAAGAAAATAAAAACTTCCAGGATGGCGATATAACAAGGGGAGAGCAAGCTATAAATTTAAAACTTATCCTCAACTAAAATGCAGAAGAATTTTAGTATCCTATGTGCATGAAATATAAAGCATTTTCCAGTCGCATAATCAACTTATTCGCCATTTAATCAATCGTTCCAGGATCATACAGATTTATGAGTCACCCAATGTAATATAATCATTTCTCAATCGATTCAATACCCATAAAATAAATTTCTGATTTAAAAGGAGTTGATTAACTAACAACAATGGTAAATACAGTAACTGAATAGGTGAAAATATGATGGGCTTGATGACAGTCCTTGGCAACATGCGTCCCTTCCTTCGTCTGCTTTCTAACCGTTGAGACTTCACTGGTACCACCCAACCAATTCTAAGGGTACTCTTCCTCCCCCTTAGCCTCTCGAGCTGCAAAGGGGCCACACACACACAACCAAAATCCTCTATCTCCCATCTCCCCTCGCAAGGTAGAGCCACCACTCTCTCTCTCAAGTTGGGTATCCCAACTCTCACAAGTAAAACCAGTTAGAATTTATGTAACATAACCTTACTCATAACCCGTGTGTTTCGTTCCTCCACTCAGCCATTTGTCTTATAGAATTTCCTTAGTGACAACTTTTCATTTGCACATTTAGTTTATTTTTCTAAAATTTAATAATTATTCCCCCCATATACTTGTCACCCATTCCCTTATTTGCACCAATAATTCCACAATTTAATTTAATTAAAAGTCAATTTCCATCACCCATCCTAAAAGCTCTCCTAAAATCACGCCTAGTTGTCCCTTTATTCCCTTTATTTCCAATTTATAACTGACACCTTTCTAAAACCAAGTTGAGTTAAAATAGGAATGTTATCTAGTTACACTAGACTCTAGATACCTTTCTATGCTTACACATTTTTGTACGCTTTATTCCTTTGTTATTTTAATTTCTTAAGTTGGTTTACCTTTTTCTTATTTCATCTAATTTGTAATTTAGTTTTTTTCCTCTCATTAACTTAGAATTAGCCTTAGTTAAATTTTTATTTGCAAAATCTTATACCATTAGGGATTATGATTAATAAATTCATTCTTTAATTAATTAATTCAGAAGTGCTCAATATTTTATAGGTTTAACATTCTCTAAAAGTTTTCTAGGCCACCTAGATTCATTGACTCACCTTTTTAATACCACGACGTGCCCTTCAAGATGCACTTCGTGCTCCAAGGGTGTCACTCACCTTTGATTCAAATTTTAATTATGTGACATTTCCTTCAAGATGCACCATGTGCTCCAAGGGTGCCACTCACCTTTTACTGGTTTTGGTAGCTATCCAACCCTTGGAGTCAATACTCCATTCAGGAGACCTTGTGATAGACTAAGGGTATCTAAGGAATAAGGACACTGCCTTAATGTGCGCCCCTTAGAATCTTTGTGAGTGACTGTCTCAATCTGCCCTCATGACATCGTGGATCACTCGAAATAGGTAATCGTTAACCTACAATTCGAGCCACATTGGAAGCGTTAGTAGGCTGTGACAAGGTTTCTGCCACACCTCTCCCTCAATAACTGGTCTATGTCCATGGACCCTTTACTCCTTATGTGAGTCAAATTAAAAAGAAATTGTCAACCTGCATCCATCAACGAAACACTTTCAATGATTTATAAACAACATCATAATATAATAAACCATATGTCACATATGCATAAATGAAATACTGAAACCAATACAATCCACTCTCTGACTCAATCCAGAGTCCCAGGAGGTCCATTGATGCCATCGACATCCTCAATCTGTCAAGTGTCCTGCACACTCAGGGGAAACTCGTTAATAGCATATGTCAATACATAGATTCGTCTGAAGAGGCAACACCGAAAAGATGTGTGGCCTTCAACTCAAAGCATCTGCCACTCGGTTCATTGTTCCCTTTATGTAAGTAATCTCGAAGTCGTACTCGCTAAGCAATTCCGACCAACGCCATTGTCGTGCGTTCAGGTCGCCTTGCGTAAAAATGTGTTGTAATCCACAATGATCAGTCTTTAATTCAAATTTTCATCCAACAAGGTAGTGTCTCCATACCCTTAAGGCATATACTATGGCTAATAACTCCAAATCATGCGTCGCATAGTTTTCCTCATGCCTTCTTAGTTTCCACGAAATGTAAGCAATCACTCGTCCGTCTTGCATCAGGACCCCGCCTAACCCTTCCTTGGATGCGTCAGTGCATACCAAGAAGTCTGCGTCCATGTCAGGGACCTTTAGTATCTGTGTTGTTGTCAACAGCTCCTTAAGCCTCCTAAATGCTTCCGCGCATTTCTCTGTCCAAATAAACTTCTTGTTTTTCTTCTGCAATTCCGTGATCGGATTTGCTATCCTTGAAAATCCTTCCACAAATCGTCGATAGTATCCTGCTAAACCCATAAAACTACGCACTTCTGTGAAATTCGTCAACGCAGGCCATTCCATAATAGCCTCAACCTTGGCTGAATCCAGGGCAATACCTTCGCCGGAGATGACACGCCCTAAGTAGTAAATCCTCGATTGATAACAAGAGAATTTGGAAAATTTCTTGTATAGTTTGTGCTCTCGCAGACATTGTAGTACCAAGCGCAAGTGCTCGTCATGCTCCTCCGTCGTCCGAGAGTAGATCAAAATATCGTCAATGAATATTTGGACGAACTTGTCCAAGTATTCGCGGAACACCCCATTCATCAAACTCATATATACCCCTGGGGCGTTTGTCAGTCCAAACGGTAAAACGGTAAACTCGTAATGTCGAAATCTCATCTTAAACGAGGTCTTAAGGACATCATCCTCCTTGATCCGTAGCTGGTGATACCCTGATCGCAAATCTATCTTGGAGAACACTGTCGCACCCTTCATTTGATCAAACGGATCATCAATTCTTGGTAAGGGATACTGATTCTTGATCGTAGCCTTATTCAGTTGACAGTAGTCAATGCAAAGCCTCCACGATCCGTCCTTCTTTCGTATGAAAATAACTGGTGCACCCCATGGTGACACACTAGGGCGTATCAGTCCCAGGTCCAACAACTCCTTCAGTTGCATTTTCAGCTCTAGCAACTCCGGGGTCGACATCCGATAAGGCGTTCTTGCTATCGGTTCGGCCCCTGGTTTTATCTCTATGGTAAACTCCAGTTCCCTTTACGGTGGCATCCCCAGTAACTCCTTTGGAAATACGTCCGCAAACTCCTTCACCACCGGAAGGTGTCCTAGACTTTCTGCCACTTCTTTTTCATTTAGCGCAAGGATCGCATAAAGCTTTCACCCCTTGCACATACTCTTCCGTAGCTGTAAGGAAGAGATGAACCTCAGGGAAACTCCCTGGTTCTGTCCTACTATCACACGTCTCTGTCCTTCATCATCGACCAAGCTCAACCGTTTCGTCTTACAGTTGAGTATCGCCTCATGCGATTCCAACCAATCCATACCAATCATGACATCATAAGATCCTAAGATCGTGACATACAAGTTAACCCTCGTGAAAAACTCCCCCAGGTTAAGGGCACAGCCCGTAACCTTTCCTCCAACCTTTTGTTTGGCTCCAGAAGCCATCTCTACAAAGCTGAAATCATCTTGTTCGACAGCCTTTACCTTAATCCTTTTTAGCGCTGCACCAAAAATGAAACTCTCAGTAGCACCCGGGTCTATCAAAATACTAAGGGTCTGGTCAGCGATAGTACCTGTCGTCTCAAGCACAGTCGACTGGTGCTCTGCTTGGTGGTTATTAACCACTGCATGAATCCAATGGACCTTGCCCATATCTCCCATGGTAGTGGTTCCAGCTGATCCAGACACTCTGGTCCTCTCCACAGGGCAGTCGCGCTGGTAGTGTGGCTCCCCACACGTCCAACACCCCTTCTTTGGCCCAGTAGTCCTGGTACCCAAAGTCGAAGATGAATTCTAACAATAAGGCCCAACTCGAACTTCTTGACCTTACGTTTCTGGGTAACTTGGTGCATAGCATATCAAGCAGCTCCAAAAGGGGCCTCGTACTTGGGTACCATGTGGCTACCTTGTCGCAAGGCATCTAACCCGTTGAGCTGACACTCAACGAATTCCTTAGTAACATACCTCTCCTGGAACCGTCCCTCGAACCATTCTCGTGACACGTCGCTGACGACCAGGTTCAAAAGGGCAGGAGCGTCTTCCGCCATAAAAGAGCACTTCCCTTCAGTCGAAAGACCACCATGTGGAACTTCATGCTGGAGGTCGTAAGCGCGAAGTGTGAAGCACATGCCTTGCTCTACAACTATGATTCGACAACACCATCGTCAGTGACACTCATGGATGTTAGAAATCATCTCTCTTGAGATCTCGAAGGATGCAATCGGTACTAGCTATTGCGCAATGTGGACCCTCAGGGGCGCCCTCTAGATGCAATTTCCACGAGGACACGTTAAGGTTTTTACTTATCGCAAGGGTGAATACTCACGGGTTGGCTCGGTGGAAAGCCTGGAATTCCACAGTCGCAGGGTTGAACCCGCTCTGATACCATATGTAACGTCCTCCTTGTTACGGTGACAACCTCGTAAACAAGTGCAATTTTTTTTTTTTTTTTTAACTTTTCTTTTTGGGTGTGCGCGTGTGTACAAGGATAAAAAAATTACGTTCGACTCTGCATCGCCATACGACGACGAACATGATGCAAGCAATGTGATGACAGCATAGAGATCTAAGATGCACAAACCTCTTCAAATCAAGGAACGACCATCGATAGACAATTATAAGACAAACTACCTGCCCATCCTATCCTGCAAGTGTTAGGACGCTTCGCTCCACAATAATCAGTATCACAATCCTTCAAGAATAATTAAAGAAGGCCTTATGAAGTAGTTTGCAAAGGTAGGCGTTGAACCACTTAGTTACACCCATGATGGAAGCTAGGTTGTTTTATATAAGGTCGCAAGTATCCACACTTCCACCTTGAATTGTTATGTCAAGGGTTCCAAAGAAGAAATTAATTAAGGAAGTTATGTCTGGACTACTCACCTCCAATAAAATCCGATTCCCGTTAGTTTTTGAAATAATAAAAATTTATTGAACAGGAACAATTTCATAACTTGTAATAAAATCTAGGGGTAATCTCTCTCTTGACCATCGGCTTCCAATGAAGTCTGATATCCTTTCGATAGGATTTAAGACAACTCAAGTACTTAACTATGACGACCACGGAAATAATTAAATTCTTATCCCTAGAGAACTATGTCATCCAGGTGAAGCCACGTCTCACACAGTTACACTTGAGCTATCCAGCAATAAAGTCTAAAGAAAGTTAAACTTGAATCTTGCTTCAAAACCCAATCTTATAAACCTACGATGAAGGTTTAGAGAAAAACTTAAGGACACTTTACTTAATAGGAACCTTCAATTAGATTTTATTTTTACTTTTATTATATATATATATATATTTTATTTTTTTGGCCCTTATTGGAAACTATAATAATTAATGCCAACACACCTTACACTCTAAATATCTACAACGAATCTAACAAGGAAACCCCTTAACATTACAACGGCTACTACAACATCAAACCCACTCCTAAATCAAAGCGCTATGATGAAACGTTAACCTACAGTTAGGGAGAAAAAGGGGAAACCTCTACTTGCCATTCCTTAGGCTAAAAGCATGCTGATCCACTTTGAACAACTGAGCGCTGTTAAAGGCAACTAAAAATGCCGCTTACCATTCAAGACCCTCGACATAAGGTGATATCCTCAACCATGATTCAAACTGATTCTAAAGCAAAAATCGCTAAAGCCAGATGCACCGGGGTGTAATTGGTCCAAAAATTGGCAAGAAGCACAGGTGGGTTCGGTAGTCTAACTGGTTGATGGTTCAAAGATGGCAGTTGAGGGTATTACGGTTGCTAGGGTAACTTCTGGAAATTCAATGCGCAAATAACGTTGTCAATACAGAACTTGGCATGGTCGAAATTCTGGAACGCAGGGTGTAGACGTCCGGCAGGCCGTGTAGTAAATGGAAGTGCCGAAATTTGAAGGAGGAGAGAAGGACAATTAAGCAGAGGCCAATCACGTTACCCCAGCCAAACCAGTGTTGGCAACCACCTTTATGGTCAGCGGATAATCGCATCACGGCTAAGGAACAACGCGCAGTCATAAGAAGGAACTGGTTACCTCGACCATTTCACCCAGGCCCAGCAGCCAGGTCAGGAAGGATAAAGATCCGTATTGAGAGACTCACCGCCGATGGCTGCCACACTAATAAAAACAACAGCCCACGGTTCCCAACCCTGTAAGGCTGTGCGGCCAACGAACACAGCAATTCACTGATTGTGCGGCTATCTAAACTGCGACCTAAACAAAATTAGCATGGCGTACACCTGGTTATTTCGACCTGAAGAGACATGAGAGGTACTACGAGAATTTCCAGGCTGCATCAGAAGGTGATGATCATCACGGTGAAGAAGGACTCACTAAAATTCATCCTATTCGTTCTGAAAGTAAAGAAGGATAGCTCACTGTCCACCATTAAATACTTAACTTGCTGCCAGTCATCAAATTTTGTTAACACAAAAAAAACAGACTTCATGAAATCGTAAATTCTTCTGAACAACGCTATTCTCATTATTGGCTTCGGTGGGGGTTCAATTTAGTCGCTGTACTCTGGATTTCAATTACTATAATCGAAGTCATTCAAGGCGCAGTAGAAAATAAGAAATTCCCTTATCAGACGCACCAGTAAGGAGAAAATGGTTGTTTAAATGACCCAAAATCCAGGAATGGGGTTAGTAAAATTCATAGCGATTGGCGATTATCATTGTCATCCCGTGAGGTTAAAATCATTGTCCAAAACATGTAAATCGCTGTCCAATATAAAAAAAAAACTGTACCATACATATAAGTCGATGTCCAATCGAAATCATGGCAATTTTTCAGAAAATTAAATTTATTTTACCATACATATAAATCGTTGTCCGAATTATTACTATCTAGAACAGGGAACACACACCAGATTTTCTGTGCGGGGTGCTTTCACAATTCCCTGTGTAATTCATGGGAGGATCGCATGCCTATGTACAAATTGCAGTTATATGGAAACTCACAACTATGACGTTAAAATTCAGCAGGTATATGAAACGAAAACACTAATAAAATGCCTTTAACACATACCAGATTCTCTATGCATACAGCCTTCAGAATTTCCCTGTATAATTCATGGAAGGATCGCACGCCTATGTACAATTTGCAGTTATATGGAAACTCGCAACTATGACATTAAAATTTAGCAGATATATGAAACAAAAGCACCAATAAAAATGCCTTTCGCATCTCAGAACACCAATAAAAATGCTGACTACAGTATGAGAATACCAGGGCCATCAGGATAACTGACCGAAGGGTTCACAGGTTTTTTTTTTTTTTCATTCAAGGCGCAGAAAATAAACAACAAGGAAGCAAAAATAACCAGGCAGGGGTTGTACTGGAAGGCGCAAGACGAGCAATCAAGCAAGAACAACAATGGAGGTAGACGGATGAGTTCGTCCCTTGCTTCACCATCCTCGCACAAAAAAGCAGGGTGTTTAATCTTAGTTCTCTGCTCCGGAGAGAGAGAATGTTAGATAAGCTCTTGGCCGACTGCTCAGGCGAGGACTAGCATGCTAGGGATGAAGGGAACATTTGCAAGGGTCACAGTCAAACATCACAAGCCGATCACGACGGGCGGGAAGACGAAGGTCACGTAAATCAATCAACCAATCATTCAGCTAGGCTATAAAAATTCCAGTCATGAAACTAGACAATCAACCGTAAATAAAATCCAACACAGATCGAAGTTAAGAATTCAGCCATCTAGATTACCCACACACATGCAAATCTAAACATACATCCAAATGCATCTACTCTACCAGAAGTAAAAATCATACCATTGCCTTTCGCTTGCCTTGGATGACGTCCCGCGCTCCGTGCCGCTTCCCGCGCTCCGTGCCGCTCCCGCTCACCGACCGTAGAGACCTCACCGGTACCTCCCAGCCAATCGCTAGGGGTACTCTACTTCCCCCTTAGCCCCCCGAGCCGTAAAGGGGCCACACAAGATCCAGGAATAAGAGTAGCTTCTTAGCTCGCCTCCAAGGCTGAGCTACCACTCCAAGATAGCTGAGAAATTCCCAACTCCTCACAAGCAACCAGTTAAGCCACAATCTGGCAGCGTAACGTTATGCTCACCATTCCCCCCTTTCTTCCTTTTTTTCCCCTTCTTTTATAGGAATTTGAGACCCACCTACTTTCCTAAATTATTATTAATTTAAATTTTTAACGACATCCTCTAAAAATTCTCTGTTGTCCAAGTGTCACTCATCCCCCACGTTTCTCCAAAAATTAATTTCTTTTTAATAATTAAAAGACTCATTTCCCTCACCCCCCTTTAGTCGCTCCTAAAATTACTCCTAGGGTTCCTAGATCCCTTCTCATGCTTTTAATAACTTTCCTAAAATGAAGTTGTTGATTTTTAGTAACTCCTTAATTGTTGATTCCTTTCTGTTTTTTACCCTATGTCCCCTACTTTCCATTATTAAGTTTCCTTTATTACTAGTTTCCCTATTTCTATTATGTATTCATTCCCCCCCCCCGTTTTTTTTAAACCAAAAGATAGATGCGATAATTAATCCCTTCATTATATTTTTAAATTCATTACTTTTGCACTCTCACATGTTTTTAAATTTTTAATCCTTTTTCCAATTAAATTCATGTATTTTAATTAATTTATTCCCTCTTTTCACTTTACCCCCTTTAATTTTAAGAAGACTTTAATTAATACTTAGGAGGGTTTTAGTTTACGCCCTTATGTTTATTTTTGTAAGATCTTTTCTTAGGGCTTATCAAAATTTTATCTTAGAGATGTTTTAAATTTAGGTTTAGATTTGAACTGGGCGACAATTAATTAGGGGAGTCATTTTGAGGATTTCTGTAGGCGTTAATGCCTTAGGGTCATCTAGGTTGTCTCATCATCTTCATCAATGGGACGTGCCCTTCAGGACGCACTACGTGCTCCAAGGGTGCCACTCGCCTCGTTTGCTTCTGTTGCACGACGTGCCCTTCAGGATGAACCACGTGCTCCAAGGGTGCCACTCGTCGACTTAACTGATTGGTAGACATCTATAACCCCTGGAGTCAACACTCCGCCAGGTGAACTTGTGGGAGACTAAGGGCTCTAAGGAATAAGGGTCCCACCTTATTGCGCACCCCTTAGAATCATCGTGAGCGACTGTCGCAGTCTGCCCTCACAGCATCGTGGATCCTCTCGAACTAGGTAATCGTTAACCTACAACTCGAGCCACGGTGGGAGTGCTAGTAGGCTGTGGCAGGGCTGCTATCCACACCTCTCCCTCAACCTCTCTGGAAATCGTGTGTGGCCCCTTTACTCCATATGTGAGTCTGGTCGATAAGCTATTGTTAGCCTGCATCATCAACCATCATGTCAAAACATGTCAACAACATATCATCAAATCAATAAATATCATGGTAAATAAATCAACTCAAATAGCACACTCCCTGACTCAATCCGGAGTCCAAGGGTTCCGTTGATGCCTCTGCATCCTCCAGGTCAAAAACCCTGCACACGCAAATAAACTGAGTCAATAGCACTTGTTTATGTCAAAGAAGTAAAACATCATGTCATCTATCAAAACGCATCATCAACAAGGATAAAAGTTTTATCATCATAAAAATCCAGATCACTTGCGAGCAAGTGTCCTCAAAGAATAAGTTTTCTAAGTGCGGCAGAACGGAATGTTACATACACCCCGTCTTGGTCTAAACTTTGTCCTGAAGTTTCTCAGTATAAATGCCGAAATAAAAGTACTACAGTATCATAAATCTATCTATCAAACAAAAATGGAAACTGCTGGCGCATATCATATGCGTCCTCCCAGGTCGCCGAGTGCAGACTATAATTGTCCCATTGGACCTTGACCTGATCTACGGTTCGACGTCGTAACTGTCGAACGCAATGATCTAAAATGCACCCTGGCTCAGCTGTGAGCGCTCAATCACATGTGTAGGATCACTAATATAATGTCTCAAAACAGATACATGAAAAACATCATGCATACGCCTCAAAGAATTAGGCAAGGCTAGTCGATAGGCCACGGGCCCCTTTCTCTCCACAATCTCGAAAGGTCCCATGAACCTAGGAGAGAGTTTAGCTCCCTTTCCAAACTTGATCGAACTCTTATGCGGTTTAACCCGCAAGAAGACTCGATCGCTGACCTCATAACTACGGTCGACTCGGTGCGCATCGGCATAACTCTTCTACCGATCCTGCGCTTCCTTAATCCTTTGTCTTATGGTTTGCATCTGTTCTTCCATTTCTTGGATCGCTTCTGGTCCCACCAGGACCCTATTCTCAAGCCGATCCCAACTCAAGGGTGTCCGACACGGTCGCCCGTAAAGGAACTCAAAAGGCTCCATCTTAATGGTGCTCTGGTAACTGTTGTTGTAAGCGAACTCTACTAGAGGCAAGAATTCCTCCCAACGCTTTTGTTGGTCCATCACATACATGCGCAACATGTCTTCCAAGGTTTGGTTCGTTCGTTCCGTCTGTCCATCAGTCTCTGGGTGATACACAGTACTAAAGTTAAGTTGAGTTCCCAAGGCCTCTTGGAAACTCATCCAAAATCGTCCTGTAAACACCGATCCTCGATCGGATATAATCTTTTTAGGCACACCATGCAGCCTCACAATCTCACTGATGAAAACTCTCTCTATGTCAGGTTCCTGATACGTCGTACGCACCGGAATAAAGTGAGCACTCTTCGTCAGAGTGTCTACTACTACAAAAATCGAGTCATGTCTCCTTGCCGTCAGTGGAAATCCAAAAATAAAATCCATCGAAATAACTTCCCATTTCGATTCCGGAATAGCATGCGGTTGAAGTAATCATGCCGGGTGTCTATGTTCAGCCTTTACCTGCTGACACTCGAGACATCTAGCCACAAAGTTGACTATTTCGTCCTTCATTCCCTTCCAAAAGAATAAGGGTTTAAGATCTGCCCTCATCTTCGTAACTCCTGGGTGAGCCATGTAAACTGCTCTATGAGCCTCGCTTAGGATCAACATCCTCAACTCGTCGTTTGGCGGCCGTAAATCCAACTTCTAAACCTCAATAAACCATCGCTATCAAAATAAAATCCCCCATATCATGGTACCATCATGGTGTTTTGTCCAATAAACCCCTTGACCTCCTTGTAGCAATCATCATTACGCTATAAAGTGAGAATCTTCTCACGTAGATTCGTCTGAAGAGGCAACACTGAAAAGATGCGTGGCCTTCGACTCAAAGCATCCGCCACTCGGTTCACTGTTCCCTTTATATAAGTAATCTCGAAGTCGTACTCGCTAAGCAATTCCGACCAACGTTGTTGTCGCGTGTTCAGGTCGCATTGCATAAAAATGTGTTGTAATCCACAATGATGAGTCTTTAATTCAAATTTTCGTCCAACAAGGTAGTGTATCCATACCCTTAAGGCATATACTATGTCTAATAACTCCAAATCATGCGTCGTGTAGTTTTCCTCATGCCTTCTTAGTTTCCTCGAAATGTAAGCAATCACTCGTCCGTCTTGCATCAGGACCTCACTTAACCCTTCCTTGGATGCGTCAGTGCATACCAAGAAGTCTGCGTCCATGTCAGGGACCTTTAATATCGGCGTTGTTGTCAACAACTCTTTAATCCTCCTAAATGCTTCGGCGAATTTCTCTGTCCAAACAAACTTCTTGTTTTTCTTCTACAATTTCATGATCGGATTTGCTATCCTTGAAAATCCTTCGAAAAATCGTCGATAATATCCTCCTAAACCCATAAAACTATGCACTTCTGTGACATTCGTCGGCGCAGGACATTCCATAATAGCCTCAACCTTGGGTGGATCCATGGAAATACCTTCGACGGAGATGACATGCCCTAAGTAATGAATCCTCGATTGATAACAAGAGCATTTGGACAATTTCCTGTATAGTTTGTGCTCTTGCAGACATTGTAGTACCAAGCGCAAGTGCTCGTCATGCTCCTCCGTCGTCCGAGAGTAGATCAAAATATCGTTAATGAATACTTGGACGAACTTTTCCAAGTATTCGCGGAACACCCCATTCATCAAACTCATATATACCCCTGGGGCATTTGTCATTCCAAACTGTAAAACGGTAAAATCGTAATGTCCAAATCTCATCTTAAAGGAGGTCTTAGGGACATCATCCTCCTTGATTCATAGCTGGTGATACCCTGATCGCAAATCTATCTTGGAGAACACTGTCGCACCCTTCATTTGATCAAACGGATCATCAATTCTTGGTAAGGGATACTGATTCTTGATCATAGCCTTGTTCAGTTGACGGTAGTCAATGCAAAGCCTCCACAATCTGTCCTTCTTTCGTATGAAAATAACTGGTGCACCCCATGGCGACACACTAGGGCGTATCAGTCCCAGGTCCAACAACTCCTTCAGTTGCATTTTTAGCTCTTGTAACTCGGGGGTCGACATCCGATAAGGCGTTCTTGCTATCGGTTCGACCCCTGGTTTCAGGTCTATGGTAAACTCCAGTTCCCTTTCCAGTGGCATCCACGGTAACTCCTCTGGAAATATGTCCGCAAACTCCTTCACCACCGGAAGGTGTCCTAGACCTTCCGCCACTCCTTTTTCATTTAGCGCAAGGATCGCATAATGCTTTCACCCCTTGCGCATACTCTTCCGTAGTTGTAAGGAAGAGATGAACCTCAGGGAAACTCCCTGGTTTCGTCCTACTATCACACGTCTCTGTCCTTCATCATCGACCAAGCTCAACCGTTTCGTCCTACAGTTGAGTATCGCCTCATGCGATTCCAACCAATCCATACCAATCACGACGTCATAAGATCCTAAGATCGTGACATACAAGTTGACCCTCGTGACAAACTCCCCCAGGTTAAGGGCACAGCCTGTAACCTTTCCTCCAACCTTCTGTTTGGCTCCAAAAGCCATCTCTACAAAGCTGAAATCGTCTTGTTTGACAGCCTTTACCTTAATCCTTTTTAGCGTTGCACCAAAAATGAAACTCTCAGTAGCACCTGGGTCTATCAAAATACTGAGGGTCTGGTCAGCGACAGTACCTTTCGTCTCGAGCACAGTCGACTGGTGCTCTGCTTGGTGGTTATTAACCGCTGTATGAATCCAATGGACCTTGCCCATATCTCCCATGGTAGTGGTTCCGGTTGATCCAGACACTCTAGTCCTCTCCACAAGGCAGTCGCGCTGGTAGTGTGGCTCCCCACATGTCCAACACCCCTTCTTTGGCCCAGTAGTCCTGGTACCCAAAGTCGAAGATGAATTCTAACAATAAGGCCCAACTCAAACTTCTTGACCTTAAGTTTCTTGGTAACTTGGTGCATAGCATATCAAGCAGCTCCAAAAGGGGCCTCGTACTCAGGTACCATGTGGCTACCTTGTCGCAAGGTGTCTAACCCGTTGAGCTGATGCTCAACGAATTCCTTAGTAACATACCTCTCCTGGAACCGTCCCTCGAACCATTCCCGTGACACATCACCGACGACCAGGTTCAAAAGGGCAGGAGTGTCTTCCGCCATAAAAGAGCACTCCCCTTCAGTCGAAATACCACCATGTGGAACTTCATGTTGGAGGTCGTAAGCGCGAAGTGTGAAGCACATGCCTTGCTCTACAACTATGATTCGACAACACCATCGTCAGTGACACTCATGGATGCTATAAATCATCTCTCTCGAGATCTCGGAGGATGCAATCGGTACTAGCTATTATGCAATGTGGACCCTCAGGGGCGCCCTCTAGATGCAATCTCCACGACGACACGTTAAGGTTTTTACTTATCGCAAGGGTGAATACTCACGGGTTGGCTGCAGTGGAAAGCCTGACATTCCACAGTTGCAGGGTTGAACCCACTCTGATACCATATGTAACGTCCTCCTTGTCACGGTGACAACCTCGTAAACAAGTGCAATTTTATTTATTTATTTATTTATTTATTTATTTATTTTAACTTTTCTTTTTGGCTGTGCGCGTGTGTACAAGGATAAAAAAATTGCATTCGACTCTGCGTCGCCATACGGCGACGAACATGATGCAAGCAATGCGATGACAACATAGAGATCTAAGATGCACAAACCTCTGCAAATCAAGGAATGACCATCGACAGACAATTATAAGATGGACTACCTGCCCATCCTATTCTGCAAGGATTAGGACGCTTCGCTCCACAATAATCAGTATCACAATCCTTCAAGAATAATTAAATAAGGCCTTATGAAGTAGTTTGCAAAGGTAGACGTTGAACCACTTAGTTACACCCATGATGGAAGCTAGGTTGTTTTATATAAGGTCGCAAGTGTCCACACTTCCACCTTGAATTGTTACATCAAGGGTTCGAAAGAAGAAATTAATTAAAGAAGGTATGTCTGGACTACTCACCTCCAATAAAATCCGATTCCCGTTAGTTTTTGAAATAATAAAAATTTATTGAACAGGAACAATTTCATAACTTGTAATAAAATCTAGGGGTAATCTCTCTCTTGACCATCGACTTCCAATGAAGTCTGATATCCTTTTGATAGGATTTAAGACAACTCAAGTACTTAACTATGATGACCACGGAAATAATTAAATTCTTGTCCCTAGAGAACTATGTCATCCAGGTGAAGCCACGTCTCACACAGTTACACTTGAGATATCCAACAATAAAGTCTAAAGAAAGTTAAACTTGAATCTTGCTTCAAAACCCAATCTTATAAACCTACGATGAAGGTTTAGAGAAAAACTTAAGGACACTTTACGTAATAGGAACCTTCAATTAGATTTTATTTTTACTTTTATTATATATATATATATATATCTATCTATATATCTATCTATCTATCTATCTATCTATCTATATATATATATATATATATATATATATATATATATTTGGCCCGTATTGGAAACTATAATAATTAATGCCAACACACCTTACACTCTAAATATCTACAATGAATCTAACAAGGAAACCCCTTAACATTACAACGGCTACTACAACATCAAACCCACTCCTAAATCAAAGCGCTATGATGAAACGTTAACCTACAGTTAGGGAGAAAAAGGGGAAACCACTACTTGCCATTCCTTAGGCTAAAAGCATGTTGATCCGCTTTGAACAACTAAGCGTTGTTAAAGGCAACTAAAAATGTTGTTTACCATTCAAGACCCTTGACATAAGGTGCTATCCTCAACCGCGATTCAAACTGATTCTAAAGCAAAAATCTCTAAAGCCAGACACACCGGGTTGTAATTGGTCCAAAAATTGGCAAGAAGAACAGGTGGGTTCGGTAGTCTAACTAGTTGATGGTTCAAAGATGGCAGTTGAGGGTATTACAGCTGCCAGGGTAACTTCTGGAAATTCAATGCGCAAATAACGTTGTCAATATAGAACTAGGCATGGTCGAAATTTCGTAATGCAGGGTGTAGACGTCCGACAGGCCGTGTAGTAAATGGAAGTGCCGAAATTTGAAGGAGGAGAGAAGGACAATTAAGCAGAGGCCAATCACATTACCCCAGCCAAACCAGCGTTGGGAACCACCTTTATGGTTAGCGGATAATCGCATCACGGCTAAGGAACAACGCACAGTCATAAGAAGGAACTGGTTACCTCGACCATTTCACCCAGGCCCAGCAACCAAGTCAGGAAGGATAAAGATCCGTATTAAGAGACTCACCGCCAATGGATGCCACACTAACAAAAACAATAGCCCACGGTTCCCAACCCTGTAAGGCTGTGCGGCCAACGAACATAGCAATTCACTGATTGTGCGGCTATCTAAACTGTGACCTAAACAAAATTAGCATGGCGTACACCTAGTTATTTCGACGTGAAGAGACATGAGAGGTACTACGAGAATTTCCAGGCTGCATCAGAAGGTGATGATCATCACGGTGAAGAAGGACTCACTAAAATTCATCCTATTCGTTCTGAAAGTAAAGAAGGATAGCTCACTATCCACCATTAAATACTTAGCTTGCTGCCAGTCATCAAATTCTGTTAACACAAAAAAAATAGACTTCATGAAATCGTAAATTCTTCTGAACAATGCTATTCTCATTATTTGCTTCGGTGGGGGTTCAATTTAGTCACTGTACTCTGGATTTCAATTACTATAATCGAAGTCATTCAAGGCGCAGTAGAAAATAAGAAATTCCCTTATCAGACGCACCAGTAAGGAGAAAATGGTTGTTTAAATGACCCAAAATCCAGGAATGGGGTTAGTAAAATTCATAGTGGTTGGCGATTATCATTGTCATCCTGTGAGGTTAAAATCATTGTCCAAAACATGTAAATCGTTGTCCAATATAAAAAAAAAACTGTACCATACATATAATTCGATGTCCAATCGAAATCATGGCAATTTTTCAGAAAATTAAATTTATTTTACCATACATATAAATCGCTGTCCAAATTATTACTATCTAGAACAGGGAACACACACCAGATTTTTTGTGCGGGGTGCTTTCACAATTCCCTGTGTAATTCATGGGAGGATCACATGCCTATGTACAAGTTGCAGTTATATGGAAACTCACAACTATGACGTTAAAATTCAGCAGGTATATGCAACGAAAACACCAATAAAATGCCTTTAACACATACCAGATTCTCTATGCATACAGCCTTCAGAATTTCCCTGTATAATTCATGGAAGGATCGCATGCCTATGTACAATTTGCAGTTATATGGAAACTCGCAACTATGACATTAAAATTTAGCAGATATATGAAACAAAAGCACCAGTAAAAATTCCTTTCACATCTCAGAACACCAATAAAAATGATGACTACAGTATGAGAATACCAAGGCCATCAGGATAACTGATCGAAGGGTTCACAGGTTTTTTTTTTTTTTTTTTTCATTCAAGGCGTAGAAAATAAAAAACAAGGAAGCAAAAATAACCAGGCAGGGGTTGTACTGGAAGGCGCAAGACGAGCAATCAAGCAAGAACAATAATGGAGGTAGACGGATGAGTTCATCCCTTGCTTCACCATCCTCGCACAGAAAAGCAGGGCGTTTAATCTTAGTTCTCTGCTCCGGAGAGAGAGAATGTTAGATAAGCTCCTGGCCGACTGATCAGGCGAGGACTAGCATGCTAGGGATGAAGGGAACATTCGCAAGGGTCACAGTTAAGCATCACAAGGCGATCACGACGGGCGAGAAGACGAAGGTCACGTAAATCAATCAAACAATCATTCAGCTAGGCTATAAAAATTCGAGCCATGAAACTAGACAATCAACCGTAAATAAAATCCAACACAGATCGAAGTTAAGAATTCAGCCTTCTAGATTACCCACACACATGCAGATCTAAACATACATCCAAATGCATCTACTCTACCAGAAGTAAAAATCATACCGTTGCCTTTCACTTGCCTTGGATGACATCCTGCGCTCCGTGTCGCTTCCCGCGCTACGTTCCGCTCCTGCTCACCGACCGTAGAGACCTCACCGGTACCTCCCAGCCAATCTCTAGGGGTACTCTGCTTCCCCCTTAGCCCCCCAAGCTGTAAAGGGGCCACACAAGATCCAGGAATAAGACTAGCTTCTCAGCTCGCCTCCAAGGCTGAGCTACCACTCCAAGATAGCTGAGAAATTCTCAACTCCTCACAAGCAACCAATCAAGCCACAATCCGACAGTGTAACGTTACGCTCACCGTTCCTCCCTTTCTTCCTTCTTTTCCCCTTCTTTTATAGGAATTTGAGACCCACCTACTTTCCTAAATTATTATTAATTTAAATTTTTAATGACATCCTCTAAAAATTCTCTGCCGTCCAAGTGTCACTCATCCCCCACGTTTCTCCAAAAATTAATTTCTTTTTAATAATTAAAAGACTCATTTCCCTCACCCCCCTTTAGTCACTCCTAAAATTACTCCTAGGGTTCCTAGATCCCCTCTCATGCTTTTAATAAC
>ML796752.1:184683-200137 GCA_009831015.1 Picea engelmannii
ACTTTAATTAACACTTAGGAGGGTTTTAGTTTACGCCCTTATGTTTATTTTTGTAAGATCTTTTCTTAGGGCTTATCAAAATTTTATCTTAGAGATGTTTTAAATTTAGGTTTAGATTTGAACTGGGCGACAATTAATTAGGGGAGTCGTTTTGAGGATTTCTTCAGGCGTTAATGCCTTAGGGTCATCTAGGTTGTCTCATCATATTCATCAATGCGACGTGCCCTTCAGGACGCACTACGTGATCCAAGGGTGCCACTCGCCTCGTTTGCTTCTGTTGCGTGACGTGCCCTTCAGGATGCACCACAAGCTCCAAGGGTGCCACTTGCCAACTTGTGTTTCCTTTGCGTGACGTTCCCTTCAGGATGCACCACGTGCTCTAAGGGTGCCACTCGCCGACTTGACTGATTGGTAGACATCTATAACCCCTGGAGTCAACACTCCGCCAGGTGAACTTGTGGGAGACTAAGGGCTCTAAGGAATAAGGCCCCCGCCTTATTACGCTCCCCTTAGAATCATCATGAGCGACTGTCGCAGTCTGCCCTCACGGCATCGTGGATCCTCTCGAACTAGGTAATCGTTAACCTATAGCTCGAGCCACGGTGGGAGTGCTAGTAGGCTGTGGCAAGGGTTGTTGTCCACACCTCTCCCTCAACCTCTCTGGAAATTGTGTGTGGCCCCTTTTACTCCATATGTGAGTCTGGTCGGAAATCTATCGTCAGCTTGCATCATCAACCATCATGTCAGAACATGTCAACAACATATCATCAAATCAATAAATATCATGGTAAATAAATCAACTCAAATAGCACACTCCCTGACTCAATCCGGAGTCCAAGGGTTCCGTTGATGCCTCTGCATCCTCCAGGTCAAAAACCCTGCACAAGCAAATAAACTGAGTCAATAGCACCTGTTTATGTCAAAGAAGTAAAACATCATGTCATCTATCAAAACGCATCATCAACAAGGATAAAAGTTTTATCATCATAAAAATCTAGATCACTTGCAAGCAAGTGTCCTCAAAGAATAAGTTTTCTAAGTGCGACAGAGAGGGATGTTATATTGGCCCTGGCTATAGTCTAACAGGGAGGTTTAGACCCTTAATCCTCCTCTTCTAGAGCTCCTATTTGGAAAGGGACATTACATCTTCCCAATTCTTTTGTTGGTCCATCATGTACATACGCAACATATCTTCTAGGATTTGGTTAGTTCTTTTAGTCTTCCTGTTTGTCTCTGGGTGATACATTGTACTAAAGTTAAGTTGTGTTCCCAAGGCCTCTTGGAAACTAGTCCAAAATCATCATGTAAACACTGATAATCTATCAAATATGATCCTTTTAGGCATGCCATGCAATCTCACAATCTCACTGATAAAAGCTCTAGCTATTTCTAGTGCCTGATACGTCGTACAAATAGGAATAAAATGGGCGCTCTTCATCAGAGTGTCAACTACCATGAAAATTGAGTCATGCCTCTTTACCATTAGCAGAAATCCCATAATAAAGTCCATCGAAATGACCTTCCATTTTGATTCTGAAATAGCATGTGGTTGTAGTAATCTAGCCAGATTTCTATGTTCATCCTTAACTTGCTGACATTCTAGACATCTCGCCATGTAGCTAACTATGTTCACCTTCATTCCTTTCCAGAAGAATAATGGATTAAGGTCTGCCCTCATCTTCGTGACTCCTAGATGAGCCATGTACATTTTTCTATGAGCTTCGTTTAATATCAAAATCCTCAGTTCGTCACTAGGTGGTACATAAACCTAGTTATTATACCTCATTAATCTGTCATTGTCCAAAGCATATCCTTCAAACTTTGGTACCAACATGGTGTCATGTCTGATATTTTCGTTAACCTCTTTATACCAGTCATCGTCGCACTATATAATTAGAATATTTTCTCGAAGATTCGTCTGAAGAGGTATCACCGAAAATATGTCTGGTCTTCGACTCAACGCATCTTCCACTCTATTCACTGTTCCTTTTATGTAGGTAATCTTAAAATTGTACTCGCTAAGCAGTTCTGACCAATGCCTTTGTTGCGCGTTCAAGTCACTTTGTGTAAAAATGTGTTGCAAACCCTAGTGGTCTCTCTTGAGTTAAAATTTATGTCCAATCAGGTAGTGCCTCCACACTCTCAGGGCATACACAATGGCCATTAAATCCAAATAATGTGTCGCGTAGTTCTCTTCATGCTTTCTTAATTTCCTTGAGATGTAAGCGATCACTTGACCATCTTGCATCAAGAATATTCCTAAGCCTTCCTTGGATGCATCTATGCATACAAAGAAGTCCTCATCCACGTCGGGGACTTTTAGTATTGGTGTTGTTTTCAATAGCTCTTTGAGCCTTCGAAATGCTTCCACGAATTTCGTGGTCCATACAAACTTCTTGTTTTTCTTCTGCAATTTCATGATCGGATTTGTTATCTTCGAAAACCTTCGACGAACTGCTGATAATATCCTGCTAAACCCATGAAGCTATGTGCTTTTGGTACGTTCGTCAGCACAAGCCATTCCATAATATCCTCTACCTTTGTTGGATCCACAACGATGCCTTCGTCGAAGATAACATTCCCCAAATAATGAATCCTTGATTGATAAAAATAACATTTCGACAGTTTCTCGTATAATTTGTTCTCTCGTAAACATTGTAGTACCAAGCGCAAATGTTTGTCATGTTCTTTTTTCATCTGATAATATATCAATATGTCGTCAATGAATACTTTAAAAAACTTGTCCAAGTATTCGTAGAACACCCCATTTATCAAGCTCATAAATACCCCTAGGGCATTTCTCAATCCAAATGGTAAAACAATAAAATTGTAATGTCTGAGCCTCGTCTTGAACGCGGTCTTAGGAGCGTCTTCCTCTTTGATCTATAACTGTTGATATCGTGATCTCAATTCGATATTTGAAAACAATGTCACACCTTTCATTTGGTCAAACAAATCGTCTATTCTTGGCAATATATACTAGTTCTTGATCATTGCCTTGTTCAATTGACGGTATTCAATACAGAGTCTCCACAAACCATCCTTATTTCGTATGAAAATAATAGGTGCATCCCAAGGTGACACACTTGGACATATAAGTCATAGGTCCAACAACTCTTTTAGTTCCCTTTTCAACTCTTGTAACTAAGGCGTTGACATCATATAAGGTGTTCTTGCTATCGGTTCAGTTCTAGGTTTTAGTTCGACTGTAAACTCCAATTCCCTTTCATGTGGAAAACCCGATAACTCTTCTGGAAACATGTCCGCAAACTGTCGTACTACCGGAAGTTTTTTTAATCCTTCCTCCACGCTCTTTCCATTCAGCGCTAGGATTTCATATATTTTGCATCCTTTGTGCATGCTCTTTCGTAGTTGTAGGGAAGAAATTAACCTTAAGGAAACTCCCTAGTTTCTTCCTACAATCACTCATCTCTATCCATCATCATCATTCAAACTCAACCACTTCGTCTTACATTTGAGTATCGCATCATGCGATTCCAACTAGTCCATATCGATCACAATGTCATAATATCCTAAGATCATGATGTACAAGTTAGCCTTCGTAACAAAATCTCCTAGGTTAAGGATATAGTATGTAACCTTTCCTCCAACCTTCTTCTTGGCACCCAAATCCATTTCCACATAACTAAACTCGTCCAGTTTGACTGCCTATACTTTAATTATTTTTAGAGCTACACCAGAAATAAATCTCTCTATAGCACCAAGATCTATCAAAATACTAAAGGTCTGGTCAGTGATGGTACCTAAGGTCTCAAGCACAATAGAATGGTGCTCGGCCTAGTGGTTCTTTACCGATGCATGAATCTGGTAGGCCTCTCCCAAATCTCCAATTGTAGTTTGTCTGGCCAAATTGACTACTCTGGCCCTCTCAACTGGATAGTTACGCTGGTAATGTGGATCTCCACATGTCCAACATCTGGTCTTCAGTCTAGTACTCCTGGTCCCCGAAGTAGAAGTTGTTGGCCCACCATCATGAAACCTTGGTATGCTCTATTGAACAGGCCTAAATTGTTGTTGTTGTGAACGATGTCGCTGCAGGTGTTGTGGTCCCTTGTAGGGAGTCATCTACCGAGGAGTTGGTCCTCATGGTGTCGTGAACGTGGATCCTCTCGAATTACCATGATACCCTGATGAATGTCTAGCGGGTGTATGATGCTACTGCACACCATATGTCACATGTCCGGACGATCTCACAGGAGTCCTGCCCTGACCCTCACTAATTAGCTATTCCTAAGCTATGAGGGCCTTCTGGACTGCATCGTGCAATGTTTGAGGCATTAGGATCCTCACCTTCGGACGAATGTTGATGTTAAGGTTGAACATAAACTTGTTGACCTTGAGCTTCTCGATGTTCAGATGTGGAGCATACCTAAGGAGATCCATGAATCAGGCATCATATTCTGGAAATGTACGACCACCCTGTCAGAAGGCATTGAATTCAATGAGCTGGTGCTCAATGAATTCCTCTAACAAAAACCTCTCCCTGAATCGTTCCTTGAATAATTCCCATGACACATCTTCGATGGCCATGTTCAATTGTGGTAGGAGCATCTTCCACCATAGAAGGGAACTCCCCTTCAGCTGAAACATTTCCATGGGGACCTTCATGTTGGAGGTGTAGTCATGAAGTGAGAAGCACATCTCCATGTTCTCCAACCAAGCCTCGATGGATATACAATCAGTGGCACCCATGAACTCAAGAAACTTGACCTTCTCGATTTCTCTATGAATTCTACTAGTACCAGATAGGGCATGCTATGGACCCTCATGGGGTACAGGCACCCTATCCTAATCTCTATTTAGTCAGTTAATCAAGGCCTCTGACATCCTCTGAAAGGACCTCATCAACCCAACCACATCCCCTAAATTTTTTTTTTCTTGTCTAATGACTTGATCTTCTCCTTGGGGGTTAGACCCCTCTGACATGGATGCTACTGGAGGCGTTTCACCTCCACCCATAGCACCACGTCATCTACCTACATGACATCCTCTAACCATCATTACCTATAGGGACAAAATAATTTGATTAGCGATAAATTATTAATCAAATGTTTAGTACAGTGGAATGTGTGATGATCCCAAGTCACGAGGTTGAACCTAGTCTAATACCATATGTAACGACCCTTCCATTATGACTAGGAAAGTGAATCACAAAGGTAATTTTTTTTTAAGCATTATGAAATTAACATCATCAATAAAATTCATAGAAACTCATAATCTACGACATCATAAGTAAAACCATTACAAGCGACTCATCATCGTAATCCATAATGATGAAACCAATGCATTAATCATAATTAGTAATGACACATAATTAACACATCATCACGTTAGATATCGACACAAAATCAACAAGTATCATAAATGGCGATGCAATATCAACTCATCACATAAAGATAACATAGAGAAACTACCTGCCCAACCTACCTTGCAAGGTTAGGACCTCCAAGACACATAAGCAACGCTGAAGCCCAGGATTCATCCGATTGATTTTGATGATTTAAGATATTAGAATGGCGACTGTTATGAGGAATAAGGAGGTGTCTACATCCCTATGACACAATCAATTCCAAAAACCAATTATCTAAATCAACAACATCAACGATGATCGATGGCGCAATAGTATTCTAATAACCAATCACACATCACATAAATTACAAGGCACAAGATAATTTAATTACTAAATCAGTCATGCAATGACATAGGTTAAGGCACAATGTAATGAACTTTATTTATTTTCAAGGAGTAAAAGTAGACATCTACTTTAGTTCAAGGCACTCGATTAATCAATTACTGAATTCAACCATAAATCAACATTATTCCAAGGTGTGCGTGTGATCTAAATAATGAATTAACATAATCAACATCATTACAATGTGCACAATTAATCTAAGCACTTAGGAAATCATACATCAACATTGTTACAATACGCGCGACTAATCTAGAGCATAATTATTTAGGAATCACCATTAGTTCATACCGCAAGCAATCTAATTACTTAATCATCAACATCATCCATGGCGCAAGGGAAATCAACGCTCAATCATTTATACATTAACATTTTTAGTGGCACAAGAAGTAAACTACAAACATGACCATTCATGCATCGCTTTTACATCATGGTGCAAAATAATTATCCATTAAATTTAAGGCGCAAAAGAAGTCTAATCTATTAAATTCAGGGCACAAGAATCTAGTTACTCATCCATTTATTTTCACGTGCAAGGTAATCTAATCACATTAAATTCAGGGCGCAAAATAATAATTACAAGGAAATCACATGTCAACCTTATTCAAGGCACGCAAGTAAATTTAATTACTAATTTAATCATGCATCACCATTATTTCAAGGTGATGCAGGAGCATCTACGACTTCATCAAGCGAGCTAGCGCGTGGAGGAAAGAACATACAGCTGGACAACGCCAGTGCATACATTTTTGAATTACTTTTAAAAGATTGTTGCGCCGTTGTTTGAATGAAATAATTCATAAGAGGCGCACTTCTATTGTAAAGTAGATAAGAAGGCATTTAATAGTTTTAATACTGTTAGATAGGAATTAACTATAGATTAGACAGTTTTGCTTTTGAGAGGGAAAATGGAATATAGACACCCTCCTTTGTATCATTGTATGATCATTCTCATTCAGACAGAAGGGAGAACAGAGAAGAGAGCTTGTGAAGAATCCCCATGTACAGATATTGAATTAATAGGAAAGCTTTGATTCAATTCCATGGATATGTTTGATCTCTGTGTGTTGTTGATATTATGTTGTTGCATACTTGCTTCTTTATATGCTTATCTCCTATATGCTGCGTATGTGATTGCATATCAGGTTCGAAACCTGAGAGAATGAGGGAATAAGTTCCAATTGTTTCACTGTTCGAACCAGGAGATTCCTGCATAGAGTGCAGTCGAATTCCTCCGCAATAGAGTGCATTGAGGAGGTTCAACAGTGAAGCGCTTATTCTCGTCTACCAGAATCGTGTTGAGTTATTCGAGCCATGCAGGTGAAGTGCAGGTCGGATTGAAGTCTCAGTAGTAAGTCTGAGATAAGAAAGGCGTGGGGCTATTGTCTTCGTGAATGCACATAGTCCGGAAGAATTCAACACTTCAAGAGTTGTTGAAGTTCGAGCGTGGGCAGTTGGTACCGAGTCTCCAGAAAAGAAGAGGGACCAAGCTCAGGAGGGATAGTACCCTTTGCTTCAGTTGCACAGGACGAAGCTGGTGAAGCGGAGAACTCTTCTAGAGGAAGAGAATCGATGACTTGAATTTGTTGTGAAGAGTCACGAAGTCCCGTAGACCGTCAGATCGCGGAGGAGTTGTGAGGGAGTTAACTCGCAGGTGCACGAGAGAATCCGTTTTCCATCGAACATCGACATATCGGGGTTGGTGAGTGCAAGAGTTGCATGCACGTCGAAATCGTGAGTTGCGATTTCCCGATTTAATTGAAGTCGTCGATCATCAGAGGGACAGGTGGCACGAGATCCCGAGGAGTCGGGACTCGACACTTCAGCGTTTTCAAAGTCGAAGGGAGCATGGAGGATCAGCGAAGCCCCGAGTTGCGACGGGTCCCACGGAGATGGAGCGGACGATAGCACGTGGCATCGCACATCGGCGTTCGGGGTTTTGAAAGGTGAGTAAATCACCACCTTTCATCTACTGATTTCCCGATAGGGAAATCCCCGATACACAGAAGTGTTGACCGTTGACATCGGGGATCGGGATTCGGAGTTTCATATTGCACGGGAGGTGCACACAAGGTTCGCGAGTCCGCGAAACCCGATTTCCCGATTGGTGAAAGGGAGATCGCCGAGAAGAGCACTGTGGGTAAAAGACTTTCGAGGGAGTCAGAAGAGTTTGTTAACTCTTCGGGCCACGTTGTTGAAGGTCCTAGTGAGAGCGACCGTGTCGCCGAGGGCACGAGGTTGCGTCAGAGTGGTATCAGAGCCATTAAGTCTTGTCTGTATATTGCAGGCGAGAGAAGAGAAGGAGAAAGAGGAAGCACTTTGATACTCATGACTTGCGTCAGAGTGGTATCAGAGCCCGGGAGTGTCTTTGTTTTCTGAAGTAGAGACAGAAGAGACATAATGCCGCCCAGGAGAGAAAGGCAGTCACCTGATCGTGAGGATAGGGATTCCCGAAGAAGGGGAAGGCCGGCAGGTAATGCTGAGATGGAACGCCAGATGCGAGATCTCCGAGCGAGGCTCGACGAGATGGAGACCACCCAGAGGCACGAAGCTGGTGCAGTGGAATTCAATGACTCTGAGGTTGAAGAGGAAGCTGGACATGACCAAGAAGAGGTCACAGCAGAGGATGCTTCAACAGAAAGGTTTATCAGAGCCATTTCGAGGATGAGCTCAAAGATAAAGATGGACATTCCCGTCTATGAGGGAAGTCTAAACGCAGAAGAGTTGTTGGATTGAATCCGAGCACTCGACACCTACTTCGATTACGAAGACATCGAAGAGGATAAGAAAGTAAGGCATGTCGTCACGAAGTTGAAGGGACATGCAACCTTATGGTGGGACGAGCTGCAAGCAGACAGGCATTCCAAAGGCAAACAAAAGATCAAGAGCTGGGATCGGATGATCGCCAAGATGAAGGCGAAGTTCATCCCGAGAGATTACCAGATCACTCTATTTAGGCGGATGCAGAACCTGAGACAAAAGCTGATGACGGTGAAAGAATACACCGAGGAGTTCTATAGGCTCAACATTCGAGCTGGTCATCGGGAGAGTGATGACAAAAAGGTGGTGAGATACCTGAATGCTCTTAGGTATGACATTCAGGATGAATTGAGCATGGGTACCATCTGAACAGTTGAGGATGCGTACCAGATGGATCTGAAAGCCGAGGAAAAGTTGAGCCGCAAGCAGGGACAGCGAGGGCGAGGCAGAAGTCATCCTAGCGGCAAAGCAGTTGCCCAAGAAAGAACTCAAAAGCCCAAGGAGGATTGGAAGAGACCTCAGGGAAGAGCTGAAAGAGGTGGAACCTCACAGCAGAGGCAACAAATTGCTGAGTCGAGGAGACAGCAAACAGATCAGCAAGGAGATTACGCTGATGCCAATACATTTCCTCGTACCTGAGGTAGAGGAAGGGGTCGTGGAGGAGTCATCACATGTTTCACGTGTGGTAAAGACGGACACAAAGACGTGTAATGTCCATATAGAAAGATGGACAGAGGAAAATCTCACGTCACTGAGGCACAGAGGCGTGACGTGGAGGATGAAGACACTGGAAGTGGGAAGTCACTGACAGTGCATAAGGTCCTTTTGAAACCTGAGAAAGAGGAGGTGGACACAGCTCAAAGATGTCGACTGTTTAGAACGACTTGCAAGACCAAGGGCTGGAAATGCAAGGTCATAGTGGACAGTGGGAGCACCGACAATCTTGTTTCGACCGAGATGGTGGAGAAGCTGGAGCTGAAAACGAACAAACACCCGAGTCCATACAAACTGACATGGCTGCAAAAAGGACACCAGGTATGTGTTACAAAGCAGTGCTTGGTTAATTTTAAAATGGGTGAATATAGGGATGAAATTCTGTGTGATGTCATTCCCATGGATGTCTGTCATGTATTATTGGGAAGACCATGGCAGTTTGACAGAAATGTTGTTCATGAAGGGAGGATGAATACATACACCTTGGAGAAGGATGGAAGATCACACGCATTGCTTCTGATGAAGGATAAGGAGGTGAAGCCGGAAGTGAGCAGTACGATACTTCTCATGAGTGGGAAAGAGCTTCTCACAGAGCTGGAAAGAATGAAGATCCACAGTTCTTTGTTGTCAGGAAGCCGAGAATTGTCCTGACAAACACAAGAGTGGACGACTTGCCGAAAGAGATTCAGGAACTGCTGGGAGGGTTCGCTGATATCATCGTGGACGAACTACCTCATTCGTTGCCACCGATGCGGAGTGTGAGTCACCACATTGACCTCATACCCAGAGCAAGTTTTCCAAATAAGGCAGCGTACAGGTTGACACCTCAGGAGAACGAGGAGGTCAAAAGGCAGGTACAGGATCTGCAGGACAAGGGACTAGTGAGAGAGAGTCTGAGTCCATGTGTTGTTCCGACAGTACTGAGCCCAAAGAAGGATGGAGGCTGGAGGATGTGTACAGAGTCCAGGGAGATTAATAAAATCACCATCAGGTACAGGTTTCCACTGCTGAGAATGGACGACTTGATGGATTGCCTGAGTGGGGAAAATTATTTTTCAAAGATTGACCTCAAGAGAGGATATCATCAGATCTAGATGAGAGAGGGAGATGAGTGGAAAACAACATTCAAAACAAACGAGGGTTTGTACAAATGGCTAGTCATGCCATTTGGATTGACAAATGCGGCAAGCACATTTATGCGGCTGATGAATGAAGTCCTGCGGGAATTCATTGGCAAATTTGTAGTCGTATACTTGGACGACATACTGATTTTCAGCAAGACTAGAGTTGAACACTTGAGGCATTTGGCCATTGTGATGAGAAGGTTACAGCAGGAGAAGCTGCTGATCAATTTGAAGAAATGCTCGTTTATGCAGACATAACTCATTTATTTGGGCTTTGTAATCTCGGCAAATGAACTGAAGATGGATCCTGAGAAGGTTGAAGTAATCAGGAATTGGCCATCACCAAGGAATGTTTTTGAGGTAAGGAGCTTTCACGGTTTTGCAAGCTTCTACAGAAAATTCATTCGGAATTTCAGTGGAATCAGTGCCGCAATGATGGACACTGTGAATAAGTGGCATAATGTTTTCCATTGGACAGCAGAGGCTGAAAGAAGCTTCAATCTGTTGAAGCGGAAGATAACTGAGCAACCAGTGTTAGTGTTGCCATATTTTCAGAAAACCTTCCAAGTGAAATGTGACGCCAGTGGGTATGCTGTTGGAGGGGTTTTAAGTCAGGATGACAGACCTGTGGCGTATTACAGCGAGAAGCTGGATGATGCCAAGCTAAAATACTCCACATACGATAAGGAGTTCTATGCCATCATACAGGCATTGAAAAAGTGGAGGCATTATCTCATACCCAAGGAATTTGTTCTGTACAGTGATAATCACGCATTGCAGTTCATGAGTCAACAAGAGAAGTTGAATCAGAAGCATGCAAAGTGGGTAGAGTACATGCAGAATTTCATGTTTGTGATCAAGCACATTTCGGGGACTGCTAACAAGGTGGCTGATGCCTTGAGCAGGAAGTGCTTGTTGCTGCAGGAATTCAGGGTCAAAACCTTGGGTATTGAAAATTTAAAGGATATGTATGTAGGTGATGCAGACTTTGGCAAGGCATACGAGGCAGCGGAGAACCCAGTTCTCAGGGATCGGAGTCCTTGGCTAGACTACCTGATCCAGGATGGATTGTTGTTTCGGGGCAATCAATTGTGCATTCCAGATTGCTCTATGAGAGAGAATTTGGTGAAGGAGAAGCATAGTGGAGGCTTAGCAGGTCATTTCGGACATGAAAAAACATTCGCCAAGTTGAGCGAATCATATTTTTGGCCGGGCATGCGGGCATATGTTAAGCGGTTTGTTGACAGGTGCTGGATATGTCAACACGCGAAAGGCCGAAAGCAGAACACAGGGTTCTATTAGCCATTGCCCATACCTGAGAGGCCATGGGAGGCAATCAGTATGGATTTTGTGTTGGGTTTACCGAGAACGCAGTGAGGAGTTGATTCCATTTTTGTAGTGGTGGACAGATTCTCGAAGATGGCACATTTTATTCCGTGTCATAAGACCAGCGATGCAACCCACATAGCCAACTTGTTTTTCAAAGAGATTGTGCGATTGCATGGATTACTGAGAAGCATAGTCTCAGACAGGGATACTAAGTTCATAGGTCATTTCTGGAGGACACTATGGAAGAAGCTAGGGACTGATTTGGCTTTTAGTTCTGCATACCATCCGTAGACAGATGGACAAACAGAGGTGGTCAACAGGAGCTTAGGAGACGTGTTGAGAAGTCTGGTGACAGAGCATCACACCAGTTGGGATCAGATCTTACCACAGGCCGAATTCGCGTACAATGATTCAGTGAATCGGAGTATAGGTAAGAGCCCGTTTCAAATTTTGTATGGGACACAACCGAGAGGAGTGTCTGAGCTCAGGGAGCCAGAACAAGCGAAAACTAGCAGCACGAGGGGCGAAGAATTCGCAGAGGCGATGCAAGAACTTCACACACAGGTGAAGCAGCGACTGCAGAAGGTGAATCGGGAATATAAGCGTAGAGCCAATCAAAGAAAGAGGCAGCTTCGGTTTGAGGTTGGAGACATGGTTCTAGCGCACCTGAGGAAGGAAAGGTTCCCAAGGGGAACATACAACAAGCTCAAGATGAAGAAAATCGGGCCATGCAAAGTCCTGAGGAAGTTTGGGGAGAACGCATATGAGCTTGAGTTGCCAGAGGGCATCGGTATATCGCCGATTTTCAACATTTCGGATTTATACCCCTACCGGGTCGAAGATGCAGGAGCTGGAAGTGTTGAGGAACCAGTCATCCAATGGCAGAAGCAGTTGCCAGTGGCACAGAAGCCTGAGATGGAGTGCATACTGGATAAAAGAGTTGGAAGAAAGACCAGGAGGAAACAATATTTTGAATACCTGGTAAAATGGAAGAACCACCCAGTGGAGGATGCCAGCTGGGAGACAAAGGCTGTTATACAGAAGCATGGGCATAGTGTGCAGGAGCTCATGGACAGGAGCCCATGAAATCTTTTGAGCCGAGGAGTATGATGCAAGAGCATCTACGACTTCATCAAGCGAGCCAGCGCGTGGAGGAAAGAACATACAGCTGGACAACGCCAGCGCATACATTTTTGAATTACTTTGAAAAGATTGTTGCGCCGTCATTTGAATGAAAGCATTCATAAGAGGCGCACTTGTATTGTAAAGTAGATAAGAAGGCATTTAATAGTTTTAATACTGTTAGATAGGAATTAACTGTAGATTAGACAGTTTTTCTTTTGAGAGGGAAAACGGAATATAGACACCCTCCTTTGTATCATTGTATGATCATTCTCATTCAGACAGAAGGGAGAACAGAGCAGAGAGCTTGTGAAGAATCCCCATGTACAGATATTGAATTAATAGGAAAGCTTTGATTCAATTCCATGGATATGTTTGATCTCTGTGTGTTGTTGATATTATGTTGTTGCATACTTGCTTCTTTATATGCTTATCTCCTATATGCTGCGTATGTGATTGCATATCAGGTTCGAAACCTGAGAGAATGAGGGAATAAGTTCCAATTGTTTCACTGTTCGAACCAGGAGATTCCTGCATAGAGTGCAGTCGAATTCCTTCGCAATAGAGTGCGTTGAGGAGGTTCAACAGTGAAGCGCTTATTCTCATCTACCAGAATCGTGTTGAGTTATTCGAGCTGTGCAGGTGAAGTGTAGGTCGGATTGAAGTCTCAGTAGTAAGTCCGAGAGAAGAAAGGCGTGGGGCTATTGTCTTCGTGAATGCACATAGTCTGGAAGAATTCAACACTTCAAGAGTTGTTGAAGTTCGAGCGTGGGCAGTTGGTACCGAGTCTCCAGAAAAGAAGAGGGACCAAGCTCAGGAGGGATAGTACCCTTTGCTTCAGTTGCACAGGACGAAGCTGGTGAAGCGGAGAACTCTTCTAGAGGAAGAGAATCGACGACTTGAATTTGTTGTGAAGAGTCACGAAGTCCCGTAGACCGTCAGATCGCGGAGGAGTTGCGAGGGAGTTAACTCGCAGGTGCACAAGAGAATTTGTTTTCCATTGAACATCGGCATATCGGGGTTGGTGAGTGCAAGAGTTGCATGCATGTCGAAATCGCGAGTTGCGATTTCCCGATTTAATCGAAGCCTTCGATCATCAGAGGGACAGGTGGCACGAGATCCCGAGGAGTCGGGACTCAGCACTTCGGCGTTTTCGAAGTCGAAGGGAGCACGGAGGATCAGAGAATCCCCGAGTTGCGACGGGTCCCACGGAGACGGAGCGGAGGATAGCACGTGGCATCGCACATCAGCGTTCGGGGTTTTGAAAGGTGAGTAAATCACCACCTTTCATCTGCCGATTTCCCGATAGGGAAATCCCCGATACACAGAAGTGTTGACCGTTGACATCGGGGATCAGGATTCGGAGTTTCATATTGCACGGGAGGTGCACACAAGGTTCGCGAGTCCGTGAAACCCGATTTCTCGATTGGTGAAAGGGAGATCGCCGAGAAGAGTACTGTGGGTAAAAGACTTCCGAGGGAGTCAGAAGAGTTTGTTAACTCTTCGGGCCGCGTTGTTGAAGGTCCTGGTGAGAGCGACCATGTCGCCAAGGGCACGAGGTTGCGTCACAAGGCGCTAAAAAGATAACTATCCATTAATCAAACCTCATTTTATCATGATCCAATAAAATAAACTACTTAAACTTAGACAAAAGAAAAAAGCAAATGCAAGGTTGAGTAAGGAAGGTATGAGAACAAAATTTAACGTTCATAAGGTTGAGAACAATTTTTCAGCAAGGACATGAGTCAATGCATTGACACTCATTATTTTAAGGATATAATATAATTATTTATATAGAATTTAAAACATTATTAACATACTTTCAACCTAACCAAGAAGAAATATATGTATTATTTATGTAAGCTATATAAAGAACAAATACAACTGAACATTTTATTTTCTATATAAAAACAAAAAAAGTATATTCATCGTGACGATGAAGAAATCTATTGAGTGTTGCCTCCAATTGCATGTATCAATTCAATTGTTTTTCTAGGAAGAATTTAATATATTCACAATATATCGGATGAATCTATAGTAGATATAGATTCATAAGCATAAATAGTATGCAAATCCAAATTCAATAGTATTATTCTTTCTAGGTTTACTATATTGGATAAATTTCATACATTGTATATTTATAGGTTTAAATGAACACTAGGAAAAATATTGGATACCATGTTTGGCGCAAGAAGAAGAAAACACTGGGGGAAAACAAATTGCAGGTGGTATCCATTGGTTAAAAGCGTAGAGGGAAAACAAAATCGCAAGTGGTATCCAATGTTTAAATTTTTTTGAGGGTATAAAAGGAAAAATGTAGAGCATACTTGATCCGGATTTTATGAGCAGAATGAAATGAATACAGATTATTAACAGGTGCTTAACACAAAAATAACAGAGATACAGTAAAACTGGTTTTCTATTAAATAACGAAATAAGCTGAAACTGTAAAATGCAGCGGAAACAAGCTTGCTAGAATGGTGGCGGCTTATCTCTGAGAAGAGATGTGACGGCAGCGCGCATTTGCAAGCAGATCCTTACAATGAGGCTCCGAAGGCCTTTTTACAATAAACAGGAATGCCAAAAGTCCTAGACATCCAAAAACCTAACCCTAGGAGATGAAGCGCCAAGAGTCATGTGGGCCCCGTTTGGGTAAGTTGGTACATCAACTTCCCGGGGTCGTAACTTTTGCATA
>ML796752.1:217789-231781 GCA_009831015.1 Picea engelmannii
GTAAAGTATTATGCAAAACGGATTAAGCATAAAGTAATGAGAAAGGACGTTGTATACCTTGGAATGATCAGGTGAAATGATAGTATAAGTCAAAATGTAGGTGATGAAGGGTAAAATAATAGCAAAAAGTATGGGCAAAAAGAATACGATATGTGGTCCTAACAAAGCTGATCCGTAAGCAAGGTCAGCGAGGGCGAAGCAGAAGTCAGCCCAGAGGTAAAGCAATTGCCCAGGACCAATATCATAAGCCCAAGGAGGGATTGAAGAAACCTCAGGGTAAGGTTGAGAGAGGTGGAACCTCACAGAGGGGACCACATGTTGAACAGAGAGGGCAGCATACAGAGCAGAGTGGAGATTATGCTGATGCAAACACTTTTCCTCTTACCAGAGGTAGAGGAAGAGGCCGAGGTGGAGTATTCACATGTTTCACATGTGGGAAGAATGGGCATAGGTCATTTGAGTGTCCAGAGAAAAATAAGGACATTGGAGAAGCTCACATCACCAAAGCGTAGAAGCGGGATGCTGAGGCAGAAGATACAGAAGGTGGAAGGTCACTTATGATGCAAAAAGTTCTCTTAACACCCGGAAAGGAGGTGGAGGACTCAGCTCAAAGGACCAGACTTTTCAGAACAGCTTGCAAAACCAAGGATTGGGTATGTAAGGTTATTGTGGACAGTGGTAGCACGGATAATATCGTTTCAACTGAGATGGTAGAGAAACTGGAGCTAGAGACAGCTGATCACCCGAGCCCATACAAAGTTTCATGGCTACAGAAGGGACATCAGGTAAGTGTCACTAAACAATGCTTGGTTGAATTCAAGATAGGGGAGTATAATGATAAAGTACTCTGTGATGTCATTCGTATGGATGTATGTCATTTATTATTGGGGATACCATGGCAATATTATAGAAATGTAGTTCATGATGGGAGAATGAACACATATACCCTGGAGAGAAATGGGAGGACATACAGGTTGCTTCCGATAAGGGATAAGAAGGTGAAACCGGAAGTGAACAACACTGTACTTCTCATGAGTGGGAAGGAACTTCTTACAAAGATGGAGAAGAAAGAAGATCCACAATTCTTTGTGGTCAGGAAGCCGAGGATTGTTATGACCAGCACAAGAGTGGATGATCTACCAGGAGAGATTCAGGAACTACTAGAATAGTTCGCTGACATCATAGTGGATGAATTACCTCATTCGTTTCCATTGATGAGAAGTGTGAGTCATCACATTGATCTCATACTAGGAGCTAGTTTTCCGAACAAATATGCGTAGAGATTGACGCTACAAGAAAATAAAGAAGTCAAGAGGCAGGTCCAGGATTTGTTGGATAAAGGATTAGTCAGAGAAAGCTTAAGCCCATGTGTTGTTTCGACAGTACTCAGTCCAAACAAGGATGGAGGCTGGAGGATGTGTACCGATTCAAGAGAGATCAACAAAATAACCATCAGGTAAAGGTTTCCAATACCGAGAATGGATGATCTGATGGATTTCCTGAGCGGAGCAAAGTATTTTTCAAAAATAGATTTGAAAAGCGGATATCACCAGATTCTCATGAGAGAAGGCAATGAGTGGAAGACAGCCTTCAAGACAAACGAATGGCTGTATGAATGGCTAGTCATGCCATTTGTCTTGACGAATGCACCGAGTACCTTCATGAGGTTGATGAATGAAGTCCTGAAGGAATTCATCGGGAATCTTGTCATTGTGTATCTGGATGACATACTGATTTACAGTAAATCAGAGGCTGAACATTTGAAGCATTTGGCCATTGTGATGAGGAAGCTACATCGGGAGAAGTTGTTGATCAACATGAAGAAGTCCTCATTTATGAAGACAGAGCTCATTTATTTGGGTTTTTTTATTTCGGCGAATGATTTGAGGATGGATCCGAATAAGGTGGAAGTGATCAAGAATTGGCCATCACCTAGAAATATTTTTGAGGTGAGAAGTTTTCATGGACTGGCTAGTTTCTACCGAAAATTTATCAGAAATTTCAGTGGAATTAGCACAGCAATGATGGAAACAGTGAAGAAGCGGCATAAGTATTTTCATTGGACAATAGAGGCTGAGAAGAGCTTCAATCTGTTGAAGAGGAAGATAACGGAACAACCGGTTTTGGTGTTGCCGGATTTCCAGAAGACATTTTAGGTGAAATGTGATGCAAGCAGGTTTGCCATAGGAGCGGTCTTGAGTCAGGAAGACAGACCAGTTGCCTATTTCAGTGAGAAGCTCGATGAGGAGAAGCTGAAATACTCCACGTATGATAAAGAATTTTATGCTATCATACAGGCACTGAAGAAGTGGAGGCATTACTTAATCCCGAAAGAATTTGTTTTGTACAGTGACAATCATGCATTGCAGTTTGTGACTCAATAGGAGAAGTTGAATCAGAAACATGCAAAATGGGTAGAGTACATGCAGAATTTCATGTTTGTGATTAAGCATATTTCAGGTACTGCTAACAAAGTGGCTGATGCTTTGAGCAGGAAATGTTTTTTGTTGCAGGAATTCCATGTCAAAACATTGGGTTTTGAAAATATTAGAGACATGTATGCAGGAGATGCGGATTTTGGAGAGGCGTATGAAGCAGCTGATAATCCATTTCTCAGAGATAGGAGTCCTTGGATAGATTATATGATCCAAGAAGGGTTTCTATTCAGAGGCAATCAACTGTGTATTCCAAATTGCTCCATGAGGGAGAACCTGTTAAAGGAGAAACACAGTGGTGGATTAGCAGGACATTTTGGTCATGACAAAACATTCACGAAGCTGAATGAGTCATATTTTTGGTCGGGGATGCATGCAGATGTCAAGAAATTTGTTGACAGATGTAGAGTTTGCCAGCATTCAAAGGGAAGGAAATAGAATGCAGGTTTCTATCAACCATTGCCCATACCAGAGAGGCCATGGGAGGCGATCAGCATGGATTTTGTATTAGGGTTGCCGAGAACGCAAAGAGATGTTGATTCGATCTTTGTGGTCATGGAAAGGTTTTAAAAAATGGCACACTTCATTCCATGCCAGAAAACTAGCGATGCGACGCACATAGCAAATCTATTCTTCAAGGAGGTCGTTCGACTCCATGGATTGCCGAAAAGCATAGTTTCGGACAGAGATACCAAATTCATAGGACTTTTCTGGAGGACGCTATGGAAGAAGCTAGGAACTAACCTGGCATTTAGTTCTTCTTATCATCCACAGATAGATGGGCAAACGGAAGTAGTCAACAAAAGTCTAGGAGACTTGCTGAGGAGCTTGGTGATAGAGCACCATAACAGTTGGGATAATATATTACCTCAAGCAGAGTTTGCATACAACGATTCAGTGAATCGGAGCATAGGGAAAAGTCCATTTCAGGTTGTATATGGGATGCAGCCGAGAGGGGTTTCTGAGTTGAGGAATTCATAACAGACTGTTACCAGTAGTGCTAGTGCAAAAGAATTCGCTGAAGCAATGAAGGAACTTCACAGCAGGGTGAAGGAGAGACTGTCGAAATCAAACTAGGAGTACAAGCGCAGAGCAGATCAACATCAGAGACAACTTCAGTTTGAAGTTGGTGATCTAGTTCTATCACATTTGAGGAAGGAGAGGTTCCCAAGGGGAACATACAATAAGATGAAAATGAAGAAAATCAGGCCATGCAGGGTCCTGAAGAAATTCAGAGAAAATGCTTATGAGATTGAGTTGCCGGATGACATTGGAATATATCCGATATTCAATATCGTAGATTTATACCCATACAGGGCTGGGGAAGCAGAGACTGGAACCAAGGAACCAGTGATCCAGTGGATGAAAAAATTGCCAGTTGCAGAAAATCCACAGATGGAGTGCATACTGGATAAGAGAGTGGGTAAGAAGACCAGGCGAAAACAATATTATGAGTATCTGGTCAAATGGAAGAATCATCCAGTGGAAGATGCCAGTTGGGAGACTGAAGCAGTAATACAAAAGCATGCACAGACCGTGCAGGAGATCATGGACAGGAGCCCATGAAATTTTTCAAGCCTAGGAGTATGATGCAGGAGCATCGCCAACACATCAAGCGAGCCATCACATCAAGCGAAAACCAGCTGGAAAGGCCAGCACAAATTTTGAAAATGCCTTGGGACTGTTGCGCAACATCTTAATGAGTCATTTAAGCTAAAGGCACACTTGTGTATTGTAATGGACCTTGAGCCTTTAATCTCTCGTCCTTAAATAGATAGTCGACATCAAATAGATTTAATGCTGGTAGATAGGATTTTAATTCTAGATTTGATAGCTTTAGAGTCCAAGAGGGAAAATGGATATAGACACCCTCATTGTATCATTGTATCATTAGATTAGATTATCAGGAATAGGAGAAAGAAGAGAAGATCATGTAGAGAATTGTATGAAGAACACCCATGTACATGCATTCGAATTAATAGAAGAAAGTTTTGATTCAAATTCATGGTTTTGTGTTATTTCTCTGTGTGATTGATGCTCAAGAATGTTTTCTCCCTATCATATGGTTTCTTTTATATGCTGTATATGTGTTTTCATGGTTTAAAAGAAGTCTAAGGGTGTGAGTGAATGAGTTTCAATTGTTTCTCCAAGTTGAACCAAAGGATTCCTGCAAGGAGTGCAGTTGAATTGTCCGCAAGGGGTGCGTTGACAGAAGGGTTCAATTAGAGTTAGCTTTTGTTCTCATTTCCTCGGAGGTGCAGTTAGGCACAGTGCCGTGTAGGGAGTGCACAGGACAACTAAATCTCGGAGTTGTGATTCTACACGAAGCCTCAAAAAACTATTGCCGCAGGAGTGCGTAGAGTCAGGGGAAGCTGGAGACTGGAAGTGTTTACAGAGTTGCTGCAAGGAGTGCGAGCAAAAAAAATTCTCATTTCCAAAGGTTGAGAAGCGGAAAAAATCTCAGGAGGAGTGGAGCCTTCAAAATCTGTTGAAGGGTTGCGCAGAAAGTTTCTCACCAAGGAAATTCTCGAGGAGGAGGAAGCGATGGACAAGATCTTGTGAAAAGAACTCGTAGAAATCTTTTCAGCCGTTAGATTTGTAGGAGTTGTACCAGGGTTAAGCTCTAGTGAATAGAGGCATCGAAATTCAACGTTACGTGAATTATGGAAGCAAAGAAATCTTAACATCTGGAATTGCGATCCGCGATATCCCGATAGGATCAGGACCGTCCATTGTGTGTGACGCGTGTCAGGATATCCCAGGAAATCGGGGATCGGAGAATCAGGGTTTTCAAAAACAAAGAAACCTCATCGCTTGGAGTCACGATCCGCGATATCTCGACATTGACGTAAGCATTGTGGGACCACTAGAGTCAGGGTGGAAGACAGGTGGCACAATATCGGGGATCGGGAAAAGGAAAGTCCCGAGTCCATCGACATCCAGATTCGCAATTCCGCGAAGTCCGATATACCGATAGAAGTGACGGGGAGTCAAAGAGACAACTCACGCATGTGTCAGAGTTTTGTCATATCACGAGTCGGGAGTCGGGAAAGTGAAGTGTTTGATATCGGGAGTTGCGAAACCGTGACGAGGACAGAAATTCCGATAGGGTGAGAGAAAGTCAGCATTGACTAAAGCCATCGGGTCTCGGGGATTTGAGAGCCCAGTGATCAACAAAGAACTTGCGAAGCCATGAGTTCTGATCCTCCGATAAGTCAAGGAAGGGGGATCATGCAGGAGAAGAGAACCTGTGGGTATATATTACCCGATAGGGAATTTGAAGAACCTTTGAATTCTTCGGGCCATGAACGAAGGAAGATCTTGAGGGAGCGGGTGTGCTCCGAGCAGTGTGGTTGCTTCAAAAATCCTTGACAACTGGTGTCCCTTCCTTCGTCCAATTTCTAACCATTGAGACTTCAGTGGTACCTCCCAACAAATGCTAGGGGTGCTCTTCTTCCCCCTTAGCCCCCCGAGCAACAAAGGGGCCACACACACACAACCAGAATCATCTGGCTCCTAGATCGCCTCACAAAGTAGAGCCACCACTCTCTCTGTCTCAATATGGGTATCCACACTCTCACAAGTAAAATCAGTAAAAATTTATGCAACATAACCTTACTCATAACCCATGTGTTTCATTCCTCCACTCAACCATTTGTTTTATAGAATTTCCTTAGTGACACTTTCCATTCACACATTTAATTTGTTTTTCTAAAATTTAATTAGGAATTATTTCCCCCATACACTTGTCACCTATTCCCTTAGTTGCACCAATAAATCCACAATTTAATTTAATTAAAAGTTAATTTCCCTCACACATCCTAAAAGCGCTCCTAAAATCACTCCTAGTTGTCCCTTTATTCCCTTTATTTTCCATTTATGACTCACACCTTTCTAAAATGGAGTTGAGTTAAAATATGAATGTTCTCTAGTTAGACTAGAATCTAGATACATTTCTATTCTTACACATTCTTGTACGCTTTATTCCTTTCTTATTTTAACTTATAATTTAGTATTTTATGCATACATGTTTATTGTATTAAATTTTTTAGATTTATTTTATATCTCTTAATAACTTAAGTTCAATTACCTTTTTCTTATTTCATCTAACCTATAATTTAGCTTTTGTCCTCTCATTAACTTAGACTTATTCTTAGTTAAATTTTTATCTACAAAATCTTAGACCATTAGGGATTATGATTAATAAATTTAGTCTTTAATTAATTAATTAATTCAGCAGTGCTCAAGATTTTACAGGTTTAACATTCACTCAAAGTTTTCTAGGCCACCTAGATTCATTGACTCACCTTTTTAATACTGCGACGTGCCCTTCAAGACGCACTCTGTGATACAAGGGTGCCACTCGCCTTTGATTCAAATTTTCATTACGTGACATGCCCTTGAAGATGCACCATGTGCTCCAAGGATGCCACTTACCTTTGATAGGTTTTGGTAGTTGTCCAACTCTTGGAGTCAATACTCCATTCAAGCAACCTTGTGAGATACTAAGGGCCTCTAAGGAATAACAACCCTTCCTTATTATTCCCACTTTAGAATCTTCGTGAGCGACTATCTCAGTCTTCCCTCATGGTATCGTGGATCACTCGAACTAGGTCATCATTAGCCTACAATTAGAGCCACGACGAAAGCGCTAGTAGGCTGTGACAGGGTTGTACCACACCTCTCCCTCAATAACTAGTCTATTTGCATGGCCCCTTTACTCCTTATGTGAGTTATATTAGCAAGAAATCGTCAGCCTGCATCCATCAACGAAACTGTGTCAATGATCAATAAACAACATCATAATATAATCGATCATATGTCACATATGCATAAATGAAATACTCAAACCAATACAATACACTCCTTGAATCAATTTGGAGTCCAAGGAGGTCCATTGATTCCATCGACATCCTCAATCTATCTTGAGTGTCTTGCACACTCAGGGGAAACTTGTTAATAGCAGATGTCGATACATAGATATCAAAGCAACATAAATCATAATCCATCAACATCATCATAATAAGCCATAAGAGAAACAAGCAACCATATACTCAAACCGAATCACTTGCATGTAAGTGTCATAAAATATAAGTCAATAACATGTGCTTGCAAGAGTGGGATGTTACAATGAGGAAGTTATTCCTCTTGAAAGTTGACATATCTTGTGACCATTATGGTGCCTAGTGGATGCCATGTCATTTCCCATTACTCACGCATGTTGATCTAGTCACATATGGACTTTCAAGAAAATTCTATAGGCTCTAAAACCCTAATCGTAATAGAGAATTGAGGCATGAAAAAACATAACCATAGATGGCTATTAGGACATGTTAATTATTTTCTTTCTAAGAATTTCATTCTTTTTTATATTAATTCATTGTTTTATAGTTGACAAGAGAAAGGGTTTGGGATATGGAGTAGAACACAAGAAGAAGAAGATCCTCTAGCAACCATATAGGTCACAATATCCATGGTAAATCCATAGTGAGTTCACATTTCTTTGTATTTACATTTCATAACTAAGAAGAAAAGAGCAAGGCATAGTCCTCACCTTATAACTAGGTTTTTCTATATTAGGTATCCCAAGGTACATCTTGTTTTCATTGTGTGTGTGGTGTGGTATTTGTTTTATCCTCTTTTGTTTTAGTCTCAACCTAATTTGGTTTTTTGTGTTCTAATCCAATGATATTAAATCTTAATCTTAAGTAAACCATTTCATAAGAAAGAGTTTGTGAAAACTTGTATGATCTGTTTTGACAAAGACTTGGAGTATCCATAGAAACTTACATCATATTAGTATCATAGAAAATTTATTTCAAATTTTAGTGGGAAATTGTACGGCATAGGAATTTGCTTAAAGAATGAAGTCTTGAAACCGTATCCATAGAAGATGAGTATAATAAAAATCCAAGGGATGATTGAAAGGAGAGATTTCATTTCACTAGAAGAAGAAGTTGCTAAGATATGTCACAAGACGATCATCCTCATGGTATTTCTCGAGAGTGATTTTATACCTTTCAAGGATTTTAGTAACTCTAACTTGAAAGTTAGTTCAAATAGGAAATTTGGAGACAATAAAGACCTAGAAAAGGAACCAAATAACAAGAGACCAAGTTCCAATGCCACTTCTTCCCAATATTTATTTAAAGTGGAGGAAAAAATGGACATCAAACCATATCAATGTGATATTGATGTTATTGAGTTGAATAAATGGTAACAACAAATATAATTCCATTTYARTGTTCATGGMATARGAGAATATTAAAATATATCATTTCCCCAACTAAATTTAGAGGTCCATTCCCAAAATTTGTGGGAAAACCGCATAAAGAAACTTAAGTTGTTGGGTCACCCCCCAGTAAATAAGTGGAAGGTGTTTAAAGCCCTCATTAACTCACATTTTACCTTATTAGGTATGAAGAGGAACAATTTATATGTTGGCATTACTTTCAATATAAGTAAGGGAAGAGTGTACAAAAGTACACTATTGAATTCATAAAATAGAACATTATGTTGGAAATATCTTCCAATAACCCAGATGTACTCCCCAAGTATCTTGGTGTTCTCCGTAGTTATTTAAGGATGAAAGTGATACTCTTTAAACCAAGGACCATTGGTGAGGCTTGTGTGTAAGCATGGTATTTGGAGAAAATGGACAAGAAAAAAGGACAACCTAATGGTTCCAAAAAAAAAGACCACCAAGATACTTCCAAGGAGGGAAAGAAGTGGAAAGGAAATGATAAGAAGACAATGACCACTCCAAATTAGTGCAATGATCCAATCAACCATTGTAACCATCGTAATATCGAATTTAAGTGTTCAAGTTACATCTAAAGAACCGCAAGAAGGACGCCAAGAATAAGATTCACATGCTATATGTGGATTCAGGCAAACAAGTTGAGAGCAACTTGAATCTGGAAGAAAAACATTGTCTAAACTATAATGCAAAAGGAGGTGACCATGTGTAGCCTCCATCCCAAGGAAGAGAAGGAGATGTCTAAACTCTTCCATATCAATATCTAGGTCAAGAAGGTGAGTGGTTTCTCTATTTTATTCTGGTTTGTAGGCCAATCTTATAGTAGAATATCTAATAAGTAAGATTGGATTGGAAGTTCAGTGACCACATTCCTTACCCATACCCATTGGGATGGGTAAATAAGGATATAGAGCTCAAGGTAACTAAGCAATGCAATATCAAACTTTCTTAAATGTAAACTATATAAATAAAGTGGAGATAGATATATTACTACTTGGTGTGTGTGGAGTGTTTGGAAGATACTTCATGTACATGAGGGATGCGATATTCATGAGGAGAGGAAAACAATGTCATTTGATCAGGGATGATAATTCTTTCATCATCAATGCACATAAAGGTAAATCCAATATCTCTCTCATAAGTGATAACCAATCCAAGAAATTGATCGGTTCAAGTAGGAAGTTTGTGTTGCTCTTCTTAATATGGAATCAACAAGGAGACGATTTGGTCAAGGTAAAGGAATATTTGGAGGGACATTGTACTAAAGAGAAGAAACACTAGTGGGAGGATATCTTGTAGGAATATAAAGAAGTTTTCTAAGAGCCTAAAGAGTTACCACCTAAGAGGGTAGCGGGGCATGAGATATATTTGTGTCGACCTAACTCCCCATTTCCAAACATATGACTATATAAACAGTCCATATTGGAAGAAAATGGAGTAAATAAACTATGGCAAAAATTGTTAGAGCAAGGAGTAATTCAACTAATTACCTTACCTTGTGGGCCACCTATCATAATAGTGCCCAAGAAGGATGGGATTGGAGAATTTGTAGCTACTATAGAGCATTGAATAAGATCACTCTCAAGAATCAATGCTCTCTGCCTAGGATCGATAACTTACTAGATATGTTGTAGCATGCCAAGTACTTCACCAAATTGGACATGAAATTGGGATACAACTAGATACGAGTAAAAGAAGATTTATTCTTGGGATACAAGTACCAGCAGATTTAATTTTTTCACCGAGATCATTATCCTCTTTACTCACAATTATTTCATAAATTCCACCTGTCCTTCTACTAAGAGAGTCTCCAACTTTATTTTCCTTGTCTTTAATGTGTTTGATTTCAAAGTCAAATTCGCTTAAAAATGAAAGCAATCTTTCTTGTCATGCATTTAATCATTGTTGATTTAACAAGTACTTTACGCCAATGCTATTAGTTAAAATTAGGAACTTCCTTCCTACTAAATAAGGATGCCATATTTTTAACACATGAATCAAAGAAGCTAAATCTATGTCATGTGTCACATAGTTACGTTCGTGATCCTTTAATTTTCATTATTCAAAAGAAATCATGTGTCCTTCTTGTGATAAGACTCTGTCTAATCCTTCCTTACTAGCATATATACAAACAATGAAATCCTTATAAGGGTCGACGACTTTAAGGATTGGTGTAGTAGTTAACTATTCCTTTAATTGATCAAAACTTTCCTGACACTTTTGTGACCATACGAACTTTATTCCCTTTTACTATAAAGATGTAATAGAAAAAGAAATTTTTGAAATGTTCTCAATAGACCTTCTGTAATATCTTGTTATACCCATAAACGATTGCATTTCCTCTACATTCGTGGGTCTAGGCCATTCTACAATTTCCTTTATCTTTTTGAGGTCCACCACTCTTCCATCCTCTGAAATAATATGTCCCAAGTATTGTATCTCTTTCTAGTAATAACCACATTTGCTAACTTTATCATAGAGTTGATGTTCTCTTTGCGTTTCTATCACTATTCTTAGGTGATCTTCGTCTTCTTTTTTTGTCTTTGAATAAATAAGAATATCTTCAATAAAAATCTAAACAAACTTATCTAGATATTGACTAAATATATGTTGGTGCATTTGTGAGTCTAAAAGGAATTACCACAAATTCATAATGTCCATATCGCGTCTGGAAAGTTGTTTTGTTAATGTCCTCATCCTTAATTCTAACTTAATGATAACCAAATCTTAGATCAATTTTTGAGAACACTTTTTCCCCTCCCACTTTATCAAACAAATGATTAATCCTCAACAGAGGATACTTATTTTTTATTGTCATTTTATTTAGTTGTCGATAATCAATGCATAAACGAAATGTATCGTCCTTCTTTTTAACAAACAAAATTGGTGCTCCTCATGGTGATACATGGGTCTAATGTATCCTTTATCTAGTAATTCTTGTATTTGCATTTTATGTTTTGTTAACTCTGGAATGCTCATCCTGTATGGGGCTTTTGACACAGGGGAAGATCCAGGTATAAAGTCAATAGAAAAGTATATCTCCCTTCTTGAAGGTAAATCTGGTATTTCATCATCAAAAACATCTTTGAAATTTCTTAATACCACATAATCTTCTAGTTTTGGTTTGTCCTCATCATTATTTATATCCATTATCGGAATTGTATACAATTGACACCCCTTCCTTATGCATTTTTAACGACATGGTTGATAAATGTCTTGCTGAGACTAGTTTCCTTAACCCTTGAACTATTGTTTTCACACCATTCCCATCTTGATAAACAAATTATGTGTCGTAACAATTTAGCAGAACCTTGTGTGATTCCAACCAATCCATACCAATAAGGATGTCATATGATCCTAAGGGTAACGAATTTAAGTCAACCAAGGTAATTTTCTCATATATTCTTATATCAAAATTAGAAATATACTCCAATACTTTCCTTTTTGTACCAGTGGCCAATTGTACTAGCCAATATTTAGGGTGTTTTACCCCTTTTAGCTTACAACTTTCTACTAAAGATGGGTTTATGTAACTCAAAACTTGGCCCTGGGTCTATTAGGATAGATACTTGTTTTTTTTTAATCTTACCTTGTATTTCTACTATAGTAGACTGATGATAAACTTGTCTTCCTTCCAAGGAAACATTAATTCTATGTATGTATTTTCCCATATCTCCAACTGTGTAGATTGTGAATTGTAGTTCTACTTCTTGTATTTAAACATGGACAATTTCTTCGCAAATGTGGTTCTCCACACTCCCAACATTTCAGTGGTTCTCTAGGACTATCTACAATCTTCTTAAATCCCAAATTAACTGGTTTGTTCCCTCCTTGAACTTCTTGTGTACTAGATGGATGCTCATTTCTTTGGAATCCTTTTGTCATATTCTAATAAAGAGCTTGTTTGAACCATTTCTTACGTTGGTTTAGCTTATCATGATTCTTTTCCTTCCATGCTTTAGGAGTTTTAGATCTTTGTTTATATTGTTCATAACGCATTCTTTCTTTTCTAAACACTTTGTTCAAAGAATTAGGATTATCAAATTAAATTTTGTCTTTATAAGATTGTGGTAGTCAACTTAAAAAAATTTGAATTTTCACTTTATCCTCCTTAATATAAGGTACAAATCTCAGCAAGTCTAAAAAATTATTAATCAGATCATCCATTGACATTTGTCCCAGTCGTAGTTCATAAAATTCCTTAGTCTTTCTCTCATAGTAAATTTCTGATAGGTATTGTTTCTTAAAGTACTTATTAAATTGTGATCACTTCATTCTTTTCTCTTTTAATCCTTTTGCTAATTTCATATCTTTCCAAAATATGCTAGCCTTCCCTTTCATATTATAAATTGTCATTCTAACTTTCATATTACTAGAATAATTGTAGATCTGAAAGTACTTTTTGATGTCTAATAACCAAGCTTCAGCTTCTTCACCTGTTTGTGACTCTCTATAAGATGTGGAGAGTTTTATATTTTTTAATTCACCTTCCAAGTGATCTATTTGTTTTCTTTTCTTAGTGGAGAATGCTGGTAATTCTTTTCTTGGTTGTGTATTAATTGAGGATCTATCATATTATTTAGACTCTCTACTTGATTTTTTAGATGATTGCTTGCTCATCTCTCTATTTACTTCTTATCTCTTTGACTTACTTTTCTCGAACATATTTTACAATATTTTTTCATTCAGCTCTTGTTGCTCTTCCTATTTTTTCTTAATCTTCTCATTGTCTTCCTTAAAAGTCTTAAGCACTTGAGAGACAAAATTGTTCTCACTTTTCTATTCAGGGTTTTGTTGGTTGACATTTCATTCGGGGTTATCTTCTTCTTCATTACGTGTCGACATACTACATGGTTGAATATTATCCTATCACTTTACAAGGAAATATTTATCCAAGTCATAAATTAAGCATTTAGAATTTTGTTTAGAATTTTTGTTTCCACCCATAAGGTCTAGTTTTGTTAGCCTCTGCTTTGACACCATATGTAACATACCATTTATTCATCAATTTCCTTTACTCAAAATTACGACATAAAAAAATTTTCTTTAAACAACCATGACATTGTATATAACTTGAAATATCTCTTCGATATCACCATGAACAATTCTACCTGAACTTGGAAATAAGTAAGTTGGGATTAAATTTAAACCTTCATATAAACCTAACTCATAAGTAATGTCCTTGGATTTTTTGTTACAAGTAATATCATACCTAACTATACTATTAGGTAACTGAATTAATTCCTAACTCTATTACTTTTCAAGTCCACTAACTACCTATAGTGGCTTATATGCATA
>ML796752.1:246408-261568 GCA_009831015.1 Picea engelmannii
GTTTGTATGATGTATAAATTAATGTAATAATGTAATTTTAATGTATAATTAATGTATTAATAAAATACATTAATATAAAACAATAATGTATTTCATTAATACATTATTATTATATATTACATTTATATGATAATTAATTAATATACTAATTATATATTAACTATACATTATTATATTAATTTATATATTAATATATTTGTATAATATATAAATTAATGTAATAATGTATAGTTAATGTATAATTAGTGTATTAATTAAGTATCACATAAATGTAATATATAATAATAATAATGTATAAATTAAAGTAATTAATTTACATGATGGTATAATGCAATTCACTAATTGATCAATACATTACAATTAATAATGTAATGTATTAATTAATTAATATATTAATACATGATTAAATAATACATTGATAGAGTATTAATTTAACCTCACAAAATAATACATCAAATACATTAATATATACATCAATAATGTAACATTCTTGATACATTAATAATGTAATGATACATTGATATATTAATGTATAAATTAAACTTTAATTTCATTACTGTATAAAGTAACTTATAAATTAATTAATATATTAACAATGTAATGTAATAATTAATTTTGTAAACTATTACATTATTAATTAATACATTGTCAAAGTATTAATACATTAATAAAGTGATATATTAATAATATGATAAATATATCATTAAATACATTAATAAATAAACAATACATTATAAAAGGATTAAATATAATATAATTAAACTTTTTAAATATAATATAATTAAAAATATCTATATGATATAAACCTTTTAAATATAATATAATTAAAAATATCTATATAGTTAATTTTGAAATTCATAATTGATTAATAATATGTATAAAGTTAATAAAGTTAATAGGTATAAAATGTTCATAATTCACAATGCGATGTTGGGAAATGTTCGTCACAATGCAACGCTGGGAAATATTCGTCACATTGGGACGGTACAAATGTTCATCACAATGCGATGTTAGGAAATGTTTGTCAGAATGTGACATTGGGAAATGTTTGTCACAATGTGACATTGGGAAATGTTCGTCGCATTAGGACGATACGAATGTCCATCACAATGTGATGTTGGGAAAAGTTTGTCACAAAGCGACGTTAAGATGATGTGGGAGAAAATCAGAAAGTGATGCATTGTTAACATTCATTTCGAGCGTTGCTTTGTTAGGAAATGTTCATCAAAATGCGACGTTGGGAAATATTTGTCACAATGGGATGTTGGGAAATGTTCATTACATTGGGACGGTACAAATGTTCATCACAATGTCATGCTGGGAAAAGTTCATCACAGTGCGACGTTGGGAAGTATTCTTCACAATGCGATGTTGGGAAATGTTCATCACAATGGGATGGTAGGAATGTTCATCACAATGAAATGTTGGGAAATGTTTGTTAGAATGCGACGTTGGGAAATGGTCGTCACAATCTGATGGCATGAATTTGCGTCATAATGCCAAATCGGAAGTGCTGTCAGAAATTGACGTCAGGAATGTTGTTTATGGGTGTGTGACATTGGACAATGATCGTGACAATGTGACAGAAAAAAGTTAGTAACATAGTGGGGTTTCGATATGCTCATCACATTGCGATGGTTGTGGGAGGATGTTTGTCACAATATGACTTAGGGAAATGTTTTTCATAGAGTGACGAAAGGAATGCTTGTCACAAAACAATGTTGGAAAATGTTCACCAGAATGTCACAAAGCAAAAAGTTAGTAACATGTTGAGGTTTTGGCATGCTTGATTGCAATGTTGGTGAAAGGACGTTAGGTTTAGGAACATTGAAGCATGACATCAAGGATTATATAAATTTAATTTTTTCATTATGAGTTATATAAATTTATGTTTCTTAGTGAGGGCTAAGATGCATATATATAAATTCTACACAAGCTTTAAACCATAATGTCAAACCACTAAAATAAGCATCACTCTTATGATCATTTATAACCATACCAATTATATTTTTAGTTATATAATATATAATTACAATTTTTTTTTTTATATAAGTATTTTTATCCATTAGAAATATTTAATATAGAAAAAAGTCAATAAAGTTTATAACACTACAAAAGTCAATAGAGTAGCATGCTAAATAATCAATGTGAGCACATTTTATTACTGTGCTTGCAAGCAATGTGAGTGTAATTTGGATTCATAACTTAGACAAATTAATGTGTCATCAAGATTTGCAAATAATAAGGGCATTAACAAAAATAATGTATTGTTGTGTAATTTTATGAGTTCTCTTGTTGCATTGTGCAAATGCACTTGCATGTGTAGTTATAGGGACGAAAATGATATTGCATGCTTTCTTAAGTTATTGATATTCTTTCAAATTTAGAACACTACAAAAGTCTAATAATTATTAATAATAATATTTAATAATATTATCCATTTTAATGATTTTATAAAACTTTATCTTATAAAGCCAGAGGTTTGTTACCACATTGATCTGAAAAACATTCACTCTATGGTTATTAGTTTTTCATGTAACCATTAAAGACAACTAACAAAGTGTTTAATTCACCAATTTAAGACAATGAAGTGTTTTTTGTTTAATTCACCAATTTAAGACAATGAAGTGTTTTTTGTTTAATTCACCAATTTAAGACAATGAAGTGTTTTTTTTTACTTTCACATGAAATATTATATTAATTTAACATTAAAAACAACCAAAAAAGTGTGATTCGTGGCCCAATTATCAACCACTTTTATGCGTTCATATTTACACTAACATACCATTAAATCTCTGGATAATTGTTGACAAGGATTAAAATAGGAGCTCGAAGAACAAATTTAAATTTACAGGTATTATTGTTTGATTTTGGACATCAACTACTTATTACATATAACATATAACGGCGAGCACTATCACATGGCATAGACTAAGTCACATGTTTACTTACTTAGTATTACAAGTAGTAAAAGAAAAAACAGATAAGCACATTCGAGACGTATTACACACTTTAATACACATTCTTAAAATTTCACATTCCAAATGTGAGCACATTGATTAATGAACATGCAATCATTGTGGGTGTAATTTGGATTCATAATGTGTCATCAAGATTGCAAACATAAATAGAATAATAAAGGCATTAATGTGCGTGTAATGTGGATTCATAACTTTGGACAAATTAATGTGTCATCAAGATTTGCAAACATAAGAACAATAATAAGAGCATTAATAATAATAATGTACAACTGTATTCTCTGTTTGCGTTGCAAAAATGATATTGCATTTATTTTTTTAATTGAAACTCTAATGTTGATAGCATTTTGTATGGAAAATATGTGCGATGGTGATAAGGTTTGAATAGTATAAATCTAAAAAAAATAGTTGAAATACAATACAATTCTTTAATGTTAAAAATATAAAAGATGCAAAAGGTAAAAGCAATGAAGATCTCCGCGGTCTATACAAAACATATTTTAGCATAAATCTAATAACTCATAAACTTATAACACCACTTTTATAAATTATTATAACACAATGTTGACTTCAAATTTAGGGTTTTGTAGGTTATATTTAGGGTTTTGTAGGTAACATGGTCAATGGTTATTACGCCGAAAGGCATACACCTATTGACAATGGGCACAATTAATCACCTTTTAATCTAAAATTCTAATTTGATGGTTAACAATTGAAGATGCTGGCATATTCTTAGTTGTCCTCCCAAATCAATGAATGTGATTTACTCTCCATAACTTCCTTGTATTTCTGAATGCATCCGTTAACCTGTTTAATTTTTAACATTTACCTAATCATATTAAGAAATTACTGAACTGTCCATTTAAATGATTAACCTTTGAGATTACCATTTAGATTTCCTGAACTGTCCAGGCGTTTCATTTTCTGACTGCCCGTGGGTTTCATTTTCTGTCTTTCCTCACCTATCTGCAAGTTTCATTTTCCCCACGAATTTTCTCAACTGTTGGTGTGTTTCAATTGTTCAGTTGTCCGTGCTTTTCAGCTGTCCGCCCATTCTCTACCACCGATTTCCTTAGTTTTCGCTGTGTTTTCTACAATTAAAACATCGCGTAGGTTTAGACTCCCTAGCATCAGTCTGATCACAGAAATCTCGACCTTGGTTGTATGATCAGTGGTAGGTGTTGCTTTTACTTCGACCTTCGTTGTCTGATCATTGGCAGGCGTTGCTTTTGCTTCGAGTTCCAGATGATTTTCTTTATAACACTTTGAAAACATATTCTCAGTTGCGGAGCTTGCAAAAAATCGACACTCTTTAATGCACATCTAGTCGACCTTGGTGGTATGATCATTGGTAGGCGTTGCTTTTACTTTGACCTTGGTGGTCTGATCATTGGCAGGCATTGCTTTTACTTCCAGTTCTAGCAGATGGTCTTTATAACACTTTGAGCACATATTATTCGTGGCTGAGTTTCCAAAAAATTCACACCCTTTAATGCACGTCTGAGGCTCTGATTGATCATGACCGTCTGAATCCATCCTTTGACTTGATTATTCAACTCTACTCTGCAATGTGTAAATGGGCTCTACGCACGGTGTGGAAAATTTAATATTCAACTCCTTGGGTGGAAGTATACTCAATAAATTCCTATATGTATATACTCAATCAATGTCTATATACTCTGAGGAGCAATCTGGCAAGCATGAATGTTGACATTTAATATGTCTATATACTCTGAGGAGCAATCTGGCAAGCATGAATGTTGACATTTAATTCAACGAACCGAATTTATTCAAAAAACAATCGACATTAACGACTTGCTTGAAATTAATATAATTCCACAATTTCTCAATGCAAAGTCAAAGTTCCATTCTTCAAGGAAAAGTATATAAATAAGTCCAAGTTCGTTTCTTCAAGGAAAAGTATACACATATTTGCATATTTACTCACTGATGCATCAAAAGTTTTCTGCATGGTTCATAAATAGGGTTTTTTTAATAATAAATATTAAATGGATAGCCAAGATTTAATAAAGTCAAAACATTCTTGGTCCTCATGAGATTTAAATAAAAACCTAAAACATTAATGGTTCTCTTTTTTATGAGATTTAAATCAAAACCTACCTTTATCATTTTAATAGAAAAATTGTGGCCAAATGTTCACAAGATCTTTAGATAAGTTGAATAATTATGAAGTGGTTTTGCCATGATTAATTATCAGGTGCTTTGGCCACATTATATCCTTTCATCCATCTCTAAGGAATTTCAGTAGAGTTGAGCAGTGTGTTTGTCTTTGCATTTGATTCAAGCGATAAGAGAGCATATCTTCTAGTATGTCGTGAAGAGCTAAAATCTAATGTGTAATTAAAAGGTTGTTAATGTGTAATTAAAAGGTTGTTTGAGGAGGCCGGGCACGTTTTGGTTTTTGATGTCCGAACCGTATTCACCTGCTATGTGTAATATATTTTGATTCAGAGATTACCTAGACATTAATAAAATTTAATGTGTAATTTGATGCAAATGATGAGGTCGCAGTATTCACATCATCTGTCCAATTAATTAAATGAAAGAGATTTTGATGTGCAGACTCCTTTTTATTTTTGGGAGATTGTATTTATGAAAAATATTTGAAGGATAACCATCATTCCTCGTGGTACCCTACTTTCATAGCGTCGGCGTGGGCGGTGAAGTTTAAAAATTGAAGAGAGGAGTACAGTGTACTTCTTTAGGAGAAACATCTATCGTTTTCGTCTGCCTGTGCCACAATGAATCAATCAACCACCCCATTGTATATATTGGACCGAGTCCTTTTAGCTGAGTTGAATTTTCTCCTCATGATTCTACACCTTCCTCTATAAATTGGCCATCACAGATATCCCAAAACCATCGCGCCATACTGCAAAATAAAGTTGTTTTGAAGGGGTTATTCCATAAGCAAAAAATGGCTCCTTTGATGCAGAGCTTCTCATGCATTGTTGTCATGGTGTTTATTGTGTGTTCTATCATTGATACTACGAATGGGCAGTTGAGCTCCACGTTTTATGACAAATCTTGGCCGACGACACTGTCCGTAGTGAAAGCCACTGTGAAGCAAGCGGTTGCTAACGAGAAACGGATGGGGTCTTCTTTGCTCCGCCTTCACTTTCACGACTGCTTCGTTAATGTGAGTGCAAGAATTCATATTAGTCGTGATTGAACGAGCTGAACAACGGTCATCAATGGCTATATTATTTAGAGGCAACTGATATATAACTAGCACAGCCGCGAGTGCTGCTGGTGAACGCCGAACGGCCGATAAATAAAAACTATCGTGTTAAAAAAAAAACCAGTGAAAACGCGAGGCCCATGACTTCCCAGCTCATTACACAAATAACTTCCCAGTTCATTACACAAATAGTGGTTAAATCCCACACAGAAAACAAACCCTCCACATCTCAGCCACGTACAGACAGTTGAAGAATTCCAAAAGTTAATCACTTAAACGTGGCAATTATATGATGTTACAGTAATTTCTTAATATGATTAGGTAAATGTTAAAAAGTAAATAGGTAAACGGATGCATTTATAAATGCAAAGAAGTTATCAGCAATAAATCTGACTCATTGATTTTGGAGGACGACTAAGAATATGCCAGCATCTTCAATGCATGACCATCAGATTAAAATTTAAGATTAAAAGATCATTAATTGTGCCCATCTCCAATAGGTATACGCCTTTCGGCGTAATAATTGTTTTTTATAATGAGAATTATATGCAATCTAAAATGTACTACATTCCATACATAGAATTATAAATGGAAAAGTGAACGTATAAAACAGAACAAACAAAAAATGATATGTCCAATTAATTAAATGAAAGAGATTTTGATGTGCAGACTCCTTTTCATTTTTGGGAGATTGTATTTATGAAAAATATTTGAAAATAAATGGAATATTTTAAATTTTTTATACTTTTATAAATAATAATTGTTTTTTTGATAATGAGTTTTTTTTTTAATTAATTAATAATACTAAAATTATTATATATAATTTTTAATAATATATACATTAATCTTATACATAAATTATATATATATATATATGAAGGAAATATATATATATATATATATATATATATATATTAAGGAAAAACAATTATATATTTTTTATAAATTTATTAAATATCAAATTTTATTTTATTAAAAGAAAATATAATCAATTTTACTTAAGATAAATCAATTATTACATAGAATTAATTAGATATTGAAAATATTTTACATAATTTCAAATTATATATATATATATATATATATATATATATATATATTACTAACATTTTTATGCAAAATTAAAAGAAAGTATAATTAATTTGAAATTGGTTGCATAAACTTCACTTAAGATAAGTCAAATACTACATACATTTAATTAGATGTTGAAAATGTTCAACATAATTTCAAATTAAATATATTTATAACATATATATTACTACATACATTTTTATACTTGATCTTCAAAATGTTCATATAATTTTATAAGTCAATCATCTTTCCCATTAGAATTTGCTTTCAAATGTAAAATTTATTGCGAAATTTATTACAATGTGACGAACATGTCCTTATGTTGCAATGTCACATACATATCCTGATGTCATAATGTGACAAACATTTCCAAATGTCACAATGCAACGAACATAACCATTTGTCGCATTTTGATGTGCAGAACCCAATGCCACAATTTTCCAAACATAGTCCAATATTGCAATGAGACATACATTTCTTGATGTCACTATGTGACAAACATAACATATTGTGAGAATTTGACAAATCTATTCCAATGCCATAATGTGTGTGACAAACAAAAATCCTACATCACAATGTATAGAACTCAAATCACAGTCTAACACACATAGCCCAACATTGCAATTCCTTACATAAACCTCACAATGTTACACTCATGACCATACATCACTATGTGACAAACTTTGTCCTTTGTCACATTGTGATAAACATTTCCCAACATTGCAATGTGAACATATCCATTGTCCTCGCATTTTTACAATCACATACCAACAACACATTATGTCGAACATCTCTCGATTTCTCATTGTGACGAAAATAGAAACATTGCAATGTGACAAACATAAACTAACGTTGCAATGTGATGAACATAGTCATGGCGGTGCAATGTGGACAAAACATTGCAATGTGTTGAACTCAAAAAAACATTGAAATGTGTCGTACATCAATCTATCATTGCAATGTGAGGAAGATTTCCTCACGCTGCAATGTGACACGCATATCCAAACATCACAATGTGATGAACATAACCTCCTCGTCATAATGTTATGAAAATATATTTTCGTCATAAGGTGACAAACAATGTCAAACATAGCCTCATCGTTGCAATGTGATGAAAAAACCCTCTTCGTCGCAATGTTATGCAAATATCATGTCATCATAAGGTGACAAACAATGTCTTGTGGTTGTAATCTGTTGAACATAGCTCCATCATCACAATAAATGCCATGTTCTCACAATATGATGAACATATGAAATTCATGTTCATCACATAGACATATGACATACAATGAACATACAATATTTATGTTCATCACATAACCACTTTTTACTTAAATGTCATATCGTGGCAATGTGATGAACATATCCCTCCCATCAAACTATCCCTATCATCATCAATATGTGAAAAACATTATCCTATCGTAGCAATGTTATGAACATATCCTCGTCTTCTCAATGTGATGCAAATATCCATTCATCATAATATTATGCAAATATCCTACCCTCGCAATGTGATGAACCTAGCCTTATACGATGAACATACAATGTGACGCACCTAACCATATTATCATAATGTGATGAACATAATTATGGTTGACCTTGATTGAACATAACCATATTGTCGCAATGTGATGAACATAGCCCCATCATTGCAATGTGATGAAAATATCCTTTCATCATATTGTGATGCAACTATCTTATCATCTCAATCTGACGAACTTAGCCCCTACCTTGCAATGTGACAAAAATAACCATATTGTCGCAATATGAAAAACATAGCCTCGCCATCACAATCTCATCAACATAGCCTCACTGTTGCAATGTTATGCAAATATCATGTTGTCATAATGTGACAAACAATTCCAAATTTCGCTATCTGAATGTTATATGTAGTCTTAATCAACCATGGTCATGGCCAGCCATGGTCTCCTATGGACAACAACTATAAAACATGGTTAACCATTTTCAACCATGGTCAACCATAGTCAACAATTTTCATGGTCAACCAAGTTCAACCATAGTGAAAGTCATCCATAATGAACATCAACCATTGTGAATGTCAACAATGTGACAAACATTTCCCAATGTTGCAATGTCACAAACATTTACTAATTTTGCATTGTTATGACCATTTCCCAACATCACTATCTTACGGACATTTCTCAACATTGCAATGTGACGAGCATTTCCCAACATCGTAATGTGACAAACATTTCCCAACGTCGCAGTGTGATGAACATTTCTCAATGTCGCAATGTGAGAACATTTCGTGCCATCGCATTGTGAGGAATATTTCTCAACATTGCAATTGACAAACATTTCCCAACATCGCAATGTGACAAAACTTTCCCAACCTCAACCTCGGTATCATGGTTTGTCATGGTCATGGTTAATATTTTGTATGTATGTAATAATGTATTATGAATGTGTTTTTACTTTATCACTTTAATGTAATATTAAAACTTTAATACCTTTTAAATATTTTAGTGCTTTATTAATGTGTTAATTAATAATATTTTATTAATTTATTAATATTTGCATAAGTATTAATATATATTAATAAATAAATTAATAATTAATAATGTATAAATATATTAATTATGATATATTTTATAATAGTGAGTTAATACATTATTATAAGGTATTATTTGGATAATGTAGTTCTACATTTTTTTTTGTTTGTTAATTTGTGCGGGACTTGTTGGCTACGCGATTAACCTGTGGCTTGAGAAACCACGACTCAGGGGCATCTAAGCCGTCAAAATCACCCGGGGATCGCACCCAGCCTGAGCCACACCAACCCTTAACATGGTTGGATTTTTTTGTCCCCGCAGGTTTCGAACCGGTGACTTTAACATCACGAAGTGGCTTAACAACACACTCTGTCACCGACTGTCCTACACCTCGGGGACAATGTAGTTCTACATTATTAATGTATTAATATTCTATTTATATATTACTTTAATGGAGTATAAATACTTTATTAACTTATTATTACTTTAAATAATGTAATACTTTAATGTATTTTGAATACTTTAATATTTTTTAATGTATTAGTCTTTTATTAATGTATTCTATTTATAACATTAATTAATTAATACATTACAATATATATTATATATTACTATATCAATACCTTAATTTAGATATTATATTAATGTACTATCATTAAATAATTTAGATAATTAATACATTAAGTAATAAATTAAGTTAATAATTTAAATTAAGTAATAACTTAATATATTAAATAGTTTAAATTAAGTAAGTAATAATTTACTTATTACTTAATATATTTAATAATTATAATTAGGTTATAACTTAATATAATCAAGTTAGTAATTTAATTTAAATTAAGTAATAACTTAATTATAATTGATTGTATTTAGTTATATTAAAACATTCAGTTTTATTAAGTTGTATTATTGAATTTAATACATTAATGTAATAATTTAAACATTATAATAATAAATTAATACATTAATTTAAATTATTAAATTAATTATATTAAGTAATAATTTAATTATAATTAATTAATATATTATGTAATAAGTAATTACTTAATACAACTTAATTTAAATTAAGCAATAACTTAATTATATTAAGTTATATTAGTAATAACTTAATATATTAAGTAATTTAACTTAATACATTAATATTTTAATTTAGTAATTAATACATTAAGTTAGTAATTTAGAAATCATTAACAATATTACTACTTTAATATTAATATTAGTAATTTAGTAATTAATACTTTAACAATATTATAAGTAATAGATTTTTAATAAAATATTAATTATTTAATATATTAATATATTAATTAAATAATATAATAATTAATATTATATTAATACATTAATAGACATTATTACATTAATAATTAATTAATACATTATTATTATTACGCGGAAAGGCTTATATCTATTGGAGATGGGCACAATTAATCACCTTTTAATTTAAAATTTTAATCTCATGGCTAACAATTGAAGATGATGGTATATTCTTACTCGTCCTCTCAAATCAATGAATGAAATTTAATATTGATAACTTCCTTGCATTTATAAATGCTTACGTTTACATGTTTACTTTTTCACATTTACTTAATATGATTAATAATTTACTATTGTAACGAGTCATTGCCAAGATTATCTAATTAACCAAGATTAATATATATAGAATAAATCATTCTATATAGCATTCAATATAGATTAACAAGTGTCATATTGTTGCACTTAGGTATTTTATTTTGGGGATACATTTATAAATCTGAAGCAACCGACTCTTGAATCTAAAGCGGCAAACTCTTGGATTCATTAGCCACTCTTGAATCTGAAGCGGTCTATCGGCCTTCATCAACCACAACTTAAGTGGTTGTGCTAGCACCGCCACTTAAGCATGTGAGCATGTAAATCTATTAGCATTAAAAAAAAATCGCGACAGAGTTACATGTGAGCATGTAAATCTATTAGCACTGCCTGCGATTATGATTCCACATTTCGAGTCGAATGATGTTGATAACCTCGATTGATTTATTTCTTTTTTTATTATCTAATCGGAATGTTCCTTGTTCTGTTATGATTCCACATTCCGAGTCCAATAATGCTTATAACACCGATGTTTTTTTTTTTTTTTTAATATATAATCGAAATCCTCCTTGTTCTGTAATCTGACTTTGAACAGAATCGAGCCATGGAGAGGTCTGGATCTTTAGTTTTGGCATCTACCCTAGGCACAATATTATTGGTCATATTGTTCTTTCAAACATGGAAATTTGGGTTAATTGCAGAGGCTCAAGTGATGTTTACCTCAGGTGTATAACGGAAGAGCATCTACATTTTCTTTAAAATACCTCACGTGTAAACATAACTTGTTTACATTGGCAATGAGTTATGTTTAATTTAGAATGAACATCTACATTCCGATTAGATAATAAAAAAAGAAACGGTCGATACTCGTGATTTGGAAACTTTGCATTGAAGACACTATTTGAATATTCTTTCTCCCATGATAATGACGAGCCCGTTGAGAGAATCATAATGCCCAGAACCGTAATGCCCAGAACCATAAACAATAATTCCAAAACCATAAATGGTAAACCTAAATAAATGATCGGTAAACCTAAATTGCTCATTGCCAATGTAAACATCTGAGTTATGTTTAATTTAGGATGTTTAATTTAGGATGAGCATCTACATTTTCTTTAAAATACCATAAGGATTCAATTTCAGAATGTAAATTATTTAGCAACGTCATACAAATCAAGTCATGTATCATTCAATTTGCAAAGAATGAAATCTCAAGACCTGAAGGAATCCAAATTTTAAAACCAAAAAATTGTAGCGATTATGAAAGAAGTCAAGTTCGGGAAATTCAAATGGAATAAGACAGCGACCCAAAGAATATCTAATTGTTGGACTTGTTAATAAGTTTAGCAAAGACCACACACATTTTAAATATAAATTTATAGATAGAATTTAGAGAGACCAACAAAATTCGAATTTACAGAGACCAACAAAATTCAAAACCTATTAGCACCACCTACGATTAAACCTGCAATAGTTTAAACCATACTTCCATGTGAACATGTAAATCTATTAGCACCGCAAGGGTTTCCCTTGCGTACCAGGTTTCCCTACGATTAAGCCTTGCAGGTTTAATCGCAGGGAAACCCTATCGGCCTTCACGAGTCATAAAATACTTTTTAATACGTTATATTAACCTATCTCTGTAATTTTTTCTTTTTAAACAAAAATGTATATGATGAACCATTTTTCAATGGCGCGGGGGCTTGTCCAGTCCGTTTAATGGCGTAGGCAGTTTCTATGCAAGTATAATTTAAGTTATTGTGCAGGTATAATTTTTTGAGTACATACCTGTTCCAGAAAAGGTCGTCGAGTTAGATAATCAAATGTTCGTTCAAGACTGATGTTGTTGCCTTTGAGATCAGGGCCAAGATACTGAAGAGACCTGCACATATACATTAGGAAAACATTAGCATGCAAGCGGTTGTGTCTAACGTGCATGCAGTTGTCTATAAATTATAAAAACTGTAATTCTTACATACCGATTGCTTTGGCCAGAAAGTTTGAGCACCGATCCCCAGTGTAATACCGATTGCTTTGGCCAAAAAGTTTGAGCACAGATCGTCACTGTAATTCTTTACTGTAATCCTTCTTTTGGCTGCATGCGACTGAGTCTAAATAAAAAACTTCAATTGGCAAATGTTTATAGAATGGGTCGCTGAGAGAATCCGTGGCGGTTTAGGTCGTGCGTGCATGCGACTGTTAAAGCGCCCTTCCCTGTGCGTGCATGCATGCCGCTCTGTGTAAAAAACTTAAATTCCCAAACGCTCACATAATGTGTGGCGGTTCAGGTCGTGGAATGTTCGTAATGTGGGAGGTAATGCGTGGAGGTCGTGACATGATGTTAACGGATGTCTTATAAATGCAAGGAAGTTATGAGCAATAAATCTGATTCATTGATTTTGGAGGACGACTAAGAATATACCAGCATCTTAAATGCGTATCCATGAGATTAAGGTTTAAAGTTAAAAAGATTAAAAGATCATTAATTTTTCCCATTGCCAATCGCCTATCATCGTAATTATTCAAAATTAAAATTGAAATTATTAATAGAATTTAATTATGTGCCAAATTTCAGTTTCTCTTTTACTTTCTTTTTCGATTAAGCTTTTGAATATTGGATATTTTCTTATATGATGTTTTTCGAGATTTAGAAGATTCCATCTACTGCTTTAAATTATGGATAAAAATAAATTACGAGAACTTTAAATTATGGATAAAAATAAATATAAAATTTATGAGAATGGATAATTTAAAAAAAAAAACTCATCATATACAAATTAATTGACTGGTTGTACGATTGCATGTCAAATTTATATCCTAATTCTCAACCACTAAATCAAATCTGTAATTTTCTAAATTTTCTATTTTCTCAACCACAAATTTTCAAAGGTGAGATTTTGACAAAACCAGTCAACAAAATCATATTTTCTCAACTACTAAAATCTGCAAATTTTCAATGGTGAGATTTTGACAAAAACAAGTCAAAAATATCCATAAAGGTTAAAAACGTAGAAAATACGTACTAACATGCTAACTCCACCGTTCAATTTATTACACATGAAGCCTGGAGCGGACCAAAGTGGTGTATAATTCCACCATCATTTCAAGAGCAGGTAGCGGGTCACTCTCTGTGGGATGGAAACAGAGTTTCTGCGCAGGAGAAAATTATTTCAGTATTTATGTGACAATAGTAGGTTTCCTTGCAGCCAAGTTGTTGACACTTATGAGTTTCTTCCTCGGTGACGATATTCCACGCCTTCTATTCCATCCCTGCAATTAGAAAACCCCTCCCGGATGCCCGTGCCCCAAAATCGACGGGGTTTTTGAAAAATTACTGAAAATTAATACCACAACTTCAACATCACCAGGCCATTGGATTAAAGGAGCAGCTCCTGCAATGCCATGCCATTGAGTCTTATCAGAGCGAAGCGCAATGACGGCGGAGGTGGGTATGGCGATGGAGATGAAACAATTAATCATGACCGTTTTAGTTATCGTCAGTGTATGTACCCTTACGCACTTCGCAGCAGCTGATCCGGAGACTCCCACCGTTTGGAGCTCTTGTGGGAGCAGAGAATATAGAAACGGTAGCGCCTTCCAGCTTACTCTAAACAAGGTTTTGGAATCACTGGTGAGGAACGTTAATCCCAGCGGATTCAATACTTCTAATGCTGTTGTTGGGGCGGTAAACAGCAATAGCACTGTTTATGGGTTTGTACAGTGCAGGGGAGATTTAGATTCCTCTGATTGCAAACAGTGCGCATCCACGGCCAAAGCAAAGCTTCTTCAGGGATGCTACAACACTTCTGGATTCATTCAACTAAACG